>BSBK01009483.1:0-111486 GCA_027943335.1 Chamaecyparis obtusa
AAGTTTGACATTTAATTCATCTCACCAAGTAACTCTCAGAATGATTTATATATCCCCTAATACAGTATTTCCTAATAGTACTTTGTAATATCTTGTAACTAGTTTATAGATACACTTAACTAGGTATACCCTTAACAGGGTGTTGTAATGCTCCTAACAAGGTAGATCTTATTGGTGCACTAGTGAGATTAGTGGGTGATAATTGTCACTATGGTTTTTCCATCTAACAAGGGTTTCCATGCAAAAATATTAGTTATTTTGTGTTGATTATGTGTGTATGTTTTATGTGTTATGCTTCCACGTTATATTTACATTTACATTTTGGTTAATCTAAAAGTTTATGAAAATATTTTGTAGATTTGTGCTTGCACTGACTCACCCCCCCCCCCCCCCCCCTCTCTTAGTGCCTAATAACATTAACATGTCATTCATCTTCTTTCACTAGTTTTGAGTCACTTTGATACAAAGAGGAATTAATCCACATATATATTTTGTTATAATAACTGAGAGGGGGGTGAATCAGTTATCCATAGTCCCAAATAAAAAATGTATCACTTAAAACAAATTTAGCTTAATTATGCAGTTTAGTAAAACAAGAATACTAAACTATTTGAGTATTTACTGATTACCAGTTAATTTCTCATAGTTATTACTGACCAAATCAAATATGCAACATGTAAAGTATGATAACCAAACAATCACCACATAAACACATAACACAAAGATTTAGCATGGAAACCCTGTAAAGGGAAAAACCACCTGGGACCGATAACCCAAAATATTTTCACTCTTCTAAAGTGAGCTTGGTGAAGAGCCAACCCTATTAAAGGTTACAAAACACACTGTAAGGAGTGACCTTGTTAGAGGATTTAACACTAACAGTTATCGTCCAAAAAACATTCACTATGGGTTGATAGGATAACAATGTACATTCTATGAATGACATAATAAGACTTTCAAGTCTACTCAGTTAAGAGATTTTTCTATTACAATGGTTAAACTGAAATAGTAGGTGATCTGATTACAATACAACTTGATTTTGTAGATGTTTAGATCTATTCTAAGTCCATATAAATCCTCTGATCAATATTTCTATTTAGCTCATCAACATTCAATAACTTACTATCCCTCGATAAAGCTCTTTGATGGTTGGTATTGTTCTACAGTTTGGTTCTTCTTCAACCAGTTTGATCAGGCATGCATGAAGCTATGTTCACATGATATCTCTACAGCCTCCTTCCAGCATAAGTTTCACAATGAAACCCTAGTCTCTTAAATAGACAAGTAAACCATTTTCTTTTCATCCATCAGATTTTGCCGCTTAATCTCCTTCATTGATTTTGCCACTTAAACCTTCCTTGGCAGATGTGTCAATGACTCATTCAATTCTATCCTTTAGATCTTCTTCAAATTTTTTTAGTCTTTGATCTCATAACAAACTTTTTCTTTCCACCTCGTAATCATACACTTTATAGCTTATCACTTTCTATCATCTAAACTAATCATTTAGTTCTTTTGTCCATACTTAGTTGACAAAGAAATGTATCGATGAACACAAGATCAGTTGATATTGTTGCTCAGTATACACTACATTGGGCTTGGTGTATACTGGAATGGTTCACTAACTGACCACACTTCTTTGTAACATTTTTCTTCTAACTTCATAACAGATTACTATAACATAATCAAGTCAACAATATGAAGTCATAGACTCATCAATAAGTTACCAAGAGTATTACTTATCCTCATTTGTCATATTCATCTTCCTCCATGTAGGTATCTTAGTTCTTCATCTTTTCTCTTCTTTTATAGATGTATAGATATTTGCAACTACCATGATAAGTACTAGCCAAAACTAGTTGACATCAATCAAAATATAATGATTGATTAGATTATCTTACATAATAGTTTAGTTCTTGGTGATCTCTAATCACTTGTATTTCATCAATAAAGTTCTCAATCAGTTGTAGTTCACCAATCTTTATCTAATGAGTTAAGAGGAACAACCTTTCCTCTAGACAATCGAATAAGTTAGTGATTATTCACTATTGAAGGAACCCTAGATACTAAGAGTGGGGTGAATTAGCATAGACTAAAACCCCTAGAAAATAAAACATCAATATTATCTACCACATAAATTATTAATTAAATAATGAACTAAAACAATAACACATGAACACCAAGATTTTTATATGTGGAAAACCCAAACTAGGAAAAATCATGGTGAACACTTGTCCACAAAGATATTTTACTGTTGTAGATAGTTTGATTACAAAGATAGTAGGATCTCAATAATCCAAACTTGAAACTAGAGGCTCACTACCAATACAACACTAAATACGGATAGGGCCTCACTACTCTATACTTGCAAGAAAAGGCTCACTACCAAAGTAGCAAGATAGAGTAAAGAAATTATGCATAATTGTAACACTTGATGACACTATTTTTTGAATAGTTTTTGGATCACCAAGAAACACCACATCCAAGGCCAAAAATTGAATACAATTAAAATCACATATTCATATACATTTTCACATCTTCAACATTGATTTATAGAGAAGAAACTTTCTAAAAAGTACACAATTGAACAATTGTCATATGAAAATATATCATTGTATAACTTGGTTACTATGTTATTAAACCACTAACTTCTACACGTAATAATATAGCACTAAAGAATTGACAAAAATCATTCTATCATGATCACATAAACACCAAAATACCTCCACTATTTTATAGTATTGAATATTTATTGGAATACTTCTCATGTGATCTCTAGACCATACATGTCTTCCACTATTTTGTACTACTAAATGCATACCTGTCATCCACTATTTTTTAATAATAAATACATACATGTCTTTCATTTTTTTGTAGCATTAACACAGCTTGACTACTTCTAGACCAACTACCTTACTTCCCTCTTCAAATATACTTGAACATGTCTTTACCAAAAACTTTCAAACACAAGTGTAGGATAAAAAACCTTCAGACGACCACATTTCTTGAAATCAATGACAACCATACAATAATAACCAAACATATAATTTTAAAAATCTCTCCATTTTATTGATGGAAATAGTCACAAAAAATATTTTACTAAGATATCAATCACTATCAATTCCCCCTTACTAAAATAACCAAAACACTCCTAAACACATTATCAAATAAATATTTTCCTTATCTTTATCCCCCTTTTTCATCAAGGAAAATGGCCAAAAATATACTTATTATTTCACAACTCTAATAAAAACCACCAACATCAATCCAAAATAAAAATACATTATAAATATCCCCCTGGACAAATGCACCACTCTGATGCACTAAGGTAAAATAAATAGAGGAAACAACCCCAAGCTTCTCCCGAAGAAGCTCAACAGTATACTTATCATATTATGGAGCATATGTCTCATAGTTTTTAGTCTTATTTTCTAACTCAAAATAGTAGGAATATTTTCAATTGACATATAAACTTCATCTGGTGAGATAGGAGAAGCAACATACTTCACATCAATAAAAGTCTACACATCAATACTTATAATTTCATTTTGTTCACCAACACCTTTCTATTCCTTCTCTTCACTATCATTTGGAATAATCACTAGATGATGAAGCATCTATATAAATATTTCCCATTCTCTTTCCCTTATCTTTACCTTTCCCTTCATTGGTAGACATTTCTACCACAACATCAGTCTCATATGAAGGCTCAATAATTCTCATACATTCTTCTCCAATAATCTCATAGGACAACATAGTTTCCCAAACAATTTTAGACACTGCCTCTCCTATGTAGCATAAATTATTATCAAAATAGAAGATAAAATTATCCTTAAACTAGTTAATAGCCTTAGGAGGAAATCATTCCCATAAATTCATCCTTCCATTCAAATCATCAAAGGAACTTCTATAATTCATAACACTATTATCCAAGTATTTTAAATGCATCTTAATTTTTGAACCAATAAAATATCATTCCTCCAATCCATATATGAACACAACTTAGTATATACAATTTTATAACAAGACCAAATACCTAATACATTATTTATAGAACCATACAATCACCTTTTCAAACTACAAAACATAAATTTTAGCTATGGGAAACCCTTTATTTCTTATTGTCATGTTGAGGAGATACTTAGCATCTAGCCTTGAGAGGGGAAATAGATTCATATTAAAGCTCCCCCTTAGGCCTTGTAGTTTGAGTCATTTAGCCAAAAAGGAAATAGCATCTAGAGTGGATATTGGACCACCTTTAGAAGCATCTTATATTCTTTTCATCAAATATGTCTTGTTCTTTTCTTTTTAGTTGTTTGTACTCATCAAACAATCATCCTTTTTATCCATACATTTTTAGAACCTTATAATATGTCCTATCATATTACATTTATAGAAAACCAGGCCATCTTTTTTTATTTTTGTAATTTCATTATTCTTGAAATTGATATTTATACTACATTCAACCTTTATGTATCCATATCAATTACAATGATAGAAATATCTATTGAAGTTCTTAACATTTATATTAACATTCACTCTACTGAATTTTTTAACATTTCTATTCATAGTCACTCTACTTCTAAACTAAACTGCATTATGTCCTAACTTATTACAAAAATATAATCTTCCATTAAAAGCATAACTCCTTATCAGACTTCTACATTCATTAACTTTGTGCCCTACTTTGTTGCAAGAAAAATAGACTCTATCAAAATATGTATACCTAGATGAATATGAGGAGGTCTTTGATTCATCGGCCCCTTTTTATCCTTTCCCTGTGCATCTGATCTACCAAAATATTTGTGTCTTTCACCTACTTCTAGTCCACTAGTTCCTTTCTATCTTCCACCTGCTTCCAATCTACCATATCATTTTTGTCTTCCACCAATTTTTTTGATTCATCATTTCTTTCCTCAATATTCTTCAATAATGTAGAACACATTGCCTTGATTAAGTTTCATCTCAACTTCATCTTCCCAACTTTCATTGCATTGAGTTAAAAAACACAAATCCTCACATTTGTCTTTAATATAATAGATATTCCTAGTTGTCCTCCAACCTTTTGCAATTCTTTTACCAATTATTTTCTTTTGATAACACAACCATCAATTTTGAACATAACTTCATAACCTTTCTTACACATTTGACTAACATTTAACAAATTATGTTTCAAACCTTCAACATAATAAACACCATCAGTTTTATGCTTACCATCAATTGAAATAGTTTCAATGTCTTTGATTTGTACACTTCTAATACAAATTGTATTTCTCCACCATGTAACACTCTTCAAACTTGATAAATCTTCTCTTGTCTTTTATATGATATGAACATTTGTAATTTATAATCCATGCACCTACAACAACTTTAGCATGTAATGTGATCTCTTATTTCTTTTGTGAAATAGCTAGAAACAAAGATTCTTCAATTTTTTCATTAGTATCCTCATCTTTAGATAAGTATTCCTCCATGGGACATAATCTCTTTTTTGGACTAATTGCCAACATCCCCCTTTAGGATTTGTGACATGGTTTAATAGCCTCTAATTTCTTCTATAAGTCTATTGGTTGTATCAGGCATTAACATGTCGATCTTTTGGTGCAAGGGAAACCACTAGTTGTAAAAAGTGGTATCAAATCTTGGTCATAGGTTTTAATCCCCTTGAGTGATGTTGGCAGGGATTGTTAGACTAACTACCAATGTCACTCTTCAAGATTTGTGACATGGTTTAACAACTCCTATGTCTTCTATAAGTCTAGTGGTTGTATCAAGCATTAACGGGTCAATCTTTTGGTGCAAAGGAAACTGCTAGTTGTAACACTCTTTTTTCCCTTGCCTTCAAAATTTATTCTTTTTCCTAAAATTACCTATCTTTTGATTTCCTTTTCTATCAACATGTTCTAATTCACTATGATATTCCTTATACTTGTAATCACTAGTGAAATTTCCTATCATTTCATAACTAAATCACTTAAGAGGAAACTTTCCTTTATATCTACCAGTTCCTTTCTTGAGTCTTCTTGAAATAAATGCTTTATCTTCCTCCAAAATCTTTCTTGTCTCAAGCTCAACTTCTTCAATATCTCTAAATACAGTCTCTCTCTTTTCCTTGTCAACATCTGCAATCTCAATTGCAAAAATTGAACCAATAATTTTATCAATTAAATGTTGACTAAGATCATTACTTTCCCTTATTGAACATTACATTGATGTAACACCCCACTAGGGAGCCCAAAAGATAAGGCTACTAAACACTAAAGGAGCCATTTTTTATTTATATCAAAATTGAAGTACATTCATCATCACTTAACTCTCAAAAGCATAAATAACATATTATTTACAACCTAATGGTATTTGTTGGGTGCTACATCAACCTAGGTCCCCCACAGGTTCCCTAACATTGTTACTCAAACAACATTATCTACTTAAGTACTACTCATGCATTAAGATATTCTTTAACTTAAGAACTTCCATTATTATTGATTCTCTTTTTTACACCCAAGTACATGCTCCTAGTTTAATCTTTCCTTCCTCAAAAATTATTCATCTATTATTTCTAATCATTTACTAAGTTAGCTATCTCTTTTCTTTACTTAATCATTAAGAAAAAGATAAAATTAACTTCATTCCTAACATAAAAACCTTTTATTTAATCAAGATACTATTTAACTTTGTTTAAAATTAAACCATATATTTTCATACGATTCATTACACAAACATTTCCTAATGCACTACTTGAACATTAACCAATAATTACCATTACTTTTATAGATCAATACAGTCTAAATCTTAGTTTTCTTGTTAAAGATGAACCACATAAAATATGATCAAATAATATACTTAACTCACTTTCCTACATTCCCTAGATATTTACAAATACAAGTATACATAACTTCATTTTTCTTTTAGAAGTTAGCAAAATCAAAAATAAGAACTATGCTTGATAACAAGTTCAACTTATTTTATTAATTATGGCATATTCAAAATACATCATAATGTTGGAAACTAAATTGAAACAATTGTTGTATTGTCATTGATGTCAAACCTTAATTGGTAAGACTATTGCTACTTAGGAAAGTACTATATCTATTTGAGTGTTGCTAAGGGGCTAAGCAAGGTTGGTAACAATAGCACCTAGGGAAAGGTTGAGTTATCTTGATACTACAAAGTGTACTTGACTATGTTGCACTATGATGAGATAATGCATTGTTTATCTTAGTAAGACTAAAGACTAAACTAGTATGCTTAACCGAGAAAAGAATGGAAAAATCATGTTTAAGCTGAGTGATGTTAGTGTCGACTGAGTTAGTATATGTCGAGCAAAATTATAGTGTCGACCGAGCATCAGTAAATTGCCAAGGAAGACAGTGCAAGCCAAGGAAACAGTTTTAGTAATGACCGAGCATTCTACATGAAGACCAAGTGAAGAATCACAGTATTGACTGAGCATTAGCAATTTTATATTTGAAGAGAATTTAATTTTGGAGCCGACATTGTTGAATTCTTGGATTATGTAAAACATGTTGACTTTATTTATTGATTGTTTGGAAGCATTAAATGCATTATAAAACATTTAATTGTAAATCTTTAAGAGATTTGAGATGATTCTAGAAAAGGAGCTAAAGAACATAAAATGGGTAGATTCAATGAATCTGACATAACCCTAAGATCTACAAATGAGATTGAGCGGCAAGAGATGAGTTAACCTAATTGAGGAAAATATAAGGGAACTTGAACATTGTGATATGTATGTACATGGTGAATAAAGAATGTTGGAAGAGGAAAGTTTTATTGACTGAATAAGCAAAAAAGGTTGAAGGAGAATGGTGGTGATTGCTTGAAGAAAAGTTCTGAGCATATTAGAGATGGAAATGGAAAATTTTCAAAGTCAGTAAACCAACATTAGTGTACAGAATCAGATCTGATATTTGCAAAGTGAGTTGTATATTTTTTAGATAATACTGTTGCTACTTTCTAACCATTGTAACAGTCAAAATCCTTTTAATAGAGGTTAACCTAATAGTCATATGTTAAATCCTTTGAACAAGGTTGCATTCTAATGGAGTGTATGTAAGTCCTATGACTAGGCTCACTTTTAACAGGGTGATTGAAATCCTTTAACCGGGTCACATTTGACAATGTGTATTGTAACCTTTGACAAGGTTGGCTTTTTACCGAGCTCACTTTAGAAGAGTGAAAATAATAGTAGCATGTTACAAAGTGGTTTTTCCAAAATTTGGTTTCCACTATAAATCCTAGTGTTTATACTTGTGTGAATGTTTAGATTTGAACATTACTATGTTTTACAAGTTAAGTTATAGCTAGGTAGTGGACTGCATTGTTAGATGTTTCTATTATTGAATCAATAATGACTGAGTTTGTTTTGGTTTTCGATCTGATTTAAGGATAAGTTTTTGAGATTGTTTTATACATCAGGACCTGAGAACAACTAATTCACCCCCCCTCTTTGTTGTTCTAAATCATATTAACAATTGGTATCAGAGCTAAGTTGCTTGTTATTAATGTTGACAAATATCAAGTTTAAAGGGGCTTGAAGCAAATGATCAGGATGTATAAGAAGGAGGTACCAAAGCTGAACAAGGAAAATTTCCCTGCATGGTAAAGCTTGATGAAGTTGCATCTGGTCGGTATTGGTGACCCTGTAAAGTACTACATTGAGAATAGTTATGTCTCACCTATCGCACCTTTGACTGCCAAAGAAATGAGAGCTAAGCAAGAACATAATCAGGCAATGCTGGAAATTGCATCTACCCTAAGCTATCCAGAATTTGAGGACATTAAGGACTACACAACTACAAAGGATATGTGGGACACTCTTGCAAAGATCTATGGTGGTGACTTAAATGTGCTGAAAGAAAAGGTCAAGAGTCTTAGAGGTAAGTTTGATGAAATGAGAATGCAAGAAGGTGAAAACATTGCACAATATTGTAGTAGAATAAAAGAAGTTGTGAATGCTATTAGAGGAGCTAATGGGACTATTGATGATGAAACTATAATTGGGAAAGTACTAAGAACCCTACGTCCTATATATGCTATTAAGATCTTAGCTATTTAGGAATCTAGATGTAACTCTGCTAATGTGCTTACTTTGGAAAGTCTGGTTGGTAAGCTGACTGCTTTAGAACTCTCTAATTATGATAATTTCACTGTTGAAAGCATTGGAAATGTTGAATCTACTTTTAAGTCATAGCTAGTTCTGAACAAGCCAAAGAAAGAAAAAGAAAGATGCATCAGTGAAAGTGAAAGTGATAGTGATAGTGAAAGTGATAGTGACACTTCTGATGAAGACCTAGAAGATCTAGAAGCTCTTATGGCTAGAAGACTAAGAAGGGGAAAAGGAAGGTATAAAGTTAAACTCCCTATCATATGTTTTGCATGTAATAAAGTTGGTCATATAGATGCTAGATGTCCTAATAAGAATGATAAAGATGATGAAAGGAAAAGCAAACACAAAGACAAAAAAGATGACAGAAGCTACCGATGGAATAAAGACTACAAAGGAAAAGGTAAGAAATCTTGTTACATTGCTGAAAAAGAGACTGACACTGATAGTGATGATTTTGAAATTGAGGTAGTTTATATGGCAATGAAAGATGAATCTGATGAGGATGAGAAAACTACATTGATATCCTATGTGAACAAGAATGATAAATGGATTATTGACAGTGGCTGTTCACATCACATGACTGGTGACAAAAATAAGTTTGAGACCTTACATCATTACAGAGGTAAAAGTGTAAAATTTGGTAATGATGCACCATGTCCTGTTAGAGGAAAAGGTTTGATTAAACTAACTGATAAGATATCTTATGAAAATGCATATTGGGTTGAAGGTCTTAATTACAATTTTTTAAGTGTTGCTCAGCTTAACAAAATTGGTTACCAAGTGGAATTTCATCACAAACAAGCTAAAATATTTAATGCTGCTGGAGAACTGATTGGAAGTGGAGATCAGACTAGAGGTAACTTGTTCTATCTTGACCTATCTGAAGAAACATGTTTGATTACACAACTTGATGATATTTGGTTATGGCATAAAAGGTTGTGTCATGTTAACTTTGACAATCTGGTAGAGATAAGTAAGAAGAAAAAGGTAAGAGGTCTACCTAGATTGAAGAAACATGAGAATGTGATATGCAAGGAATGCCAGTTAGGAAAAATGACAAAATAAAATTTCAAGAGAAATTCTTTACTTCTAAAAACATTTTAGATTTGGTTCATACTGACCTTTGTGGATCTATGGGTGTACAAAGTTACTGTGGTGCTAGATACTTTATCTTATTTGTTGATGATCATACTAGGATGATGCATGTGATGTTTCTTAAAGAAAAATCTAATGCTTTTCAATATTTCAAGTGGTATTTGGCTAAGGTTGAAAAGGAGATAGGTAGGAACCTGAAATGTCTTAGATCTGACCAAGGTGGAGAATTTACATCAAATGAATTTAATCTATTTTTCAATGATAGAGGAATTAAAAGATAGATGTCTGCACGTAGAACACCTCCACAGAATGGTATAGCAGAAAGGAGAAATAGATCTATCTTGGATTGTGCAAGGACATTGATGATTGAAAAGAATGTGGCATAGAAATATTGGAAAGAAGCTATAAGCACTGTTGTCTACACTCTTAACCAGGTACAGATCAAGAAAGGTACAAATCCAACACCTTATGAATTATGGCATGGGCATGCACTGAGTGTTAAATACTTTAGAATCTTTAGAAGTAAGTGCTATATATTAAAAGACATTAGGAATGGAAAGTTTGATGCTAAGAGTGATGAAGGCATATTCCTAGGGTACTCCACAAAAAGTAAAGCTTATAAGTGTTTGAACTCTAACACTAACAAAATTGTGGAAAGTGTGAATGTCAAAATTGATGAGTATGCAGAAAGAAATGAAGTTGATAGTAAAAGAGAACCACAAGATTATAGATCTTTTGTGTACATTGAAGAAGAAGAAGAGGCAAGTAATAGACTTGCACCTAATGCTGAGTCTTCGGTAAGCAATGTTGAGTGACAGACATAAGCTACCGAGCATCAAGAAAATAGTGTCGAGAGAGAACAAGAACATGCGGAGCTACAAGAAAATATTGTTGAGTATCAGGAAGAGGTTGCCAAGAATTATGAAGTTGAATCTAACAATCTTTTTGAGGAACATGATGAAATAGAGGAGAGAACAACTGAGCCTATTTTAGCAAAATATGTGAGAAGACATCATAAGCCTAAATAGATAATTGGAGACAAAGATACTAGAATCCAAACCAGAAGTAAGACTAAGGATCCAACATGTCTACTGTGTGAATTTGAACTGAAGACAACTAGAGAAGCATTGGAGAATGAAGACTAGATACAAGCAATGAATGAAGAAATTGATCAGATTGAGGAGAATGATACTTGGACTCTGGTGCTGAGACCTAAAAACAAGAATGTTATAGGAACAAAGTGGGTATTTCAAAATAAGATGAATAAAAATGGTGAAATCACTAGGAACAAAGCTAGGCTGGTATGCAAAGGCTACGCACAAGAAGAAGGAATAGATTATGGGGAGACATTTTCCCCTGTAGCTAGATTGGAAGGAGTAAGAACTCTGCTTGCATATGCTTCTTATAAATATTTCAAGGTATATCAAATGGATGTCAAGTCTGCATTTTTTAATTGTATACTAGAAGAAGAAGTTTACATAAAACAACCAGAAGGTTTTATTGATCCAAATAGAAGACACATGGTGTGCAAATTAAACAAAGCTTTATATGGATTGAAGCAAGCACCCAAAGCATGGTATGAGAGGTTGCACAACTACTTGATACAAATTGGATTTTCAAGAACAAATGACTCAAGCAATCTATACATGAAAGATGAAGAAGGTAAAGGTATCCTGTTGGAAAAAAAATTTGTTGATGACATTATTTTTGGTGGACAAGATGCATTATGTAAAAGTTTCTCAAATGAAATGCAAACTAAATTTGAAATGAGTATGTTTAGTGACATCAAATTCTTTATTGGTTTACAAGTATATCAGAGGAAGAATGGAATTTTCATTACACAGTCTAAGTATGTTAATGAAATATTGAAAACTTTTGGGATGGAAGATGCTAAACCAGTGGGAACTCCTATGGTTACTGGACAAAAGTTATCTAAGAATGATGATGCTGCAGAAGTGAATCAGGCTTTGTACAGATCCATGATTGGAAAATTGTAGTATGCTATACATAGTAGACCAGATATTGCATTAGTTGTTGGGATTGTGGCAAGAATCTCTGCCAATCCTAAGGAAACACATATGATGGCCATGAAAAGAATTATGAGATACTTGAAAGGAACTGTTGACTATGGTCTATATTATAAGAAGGATGAAAAATTTGAACTTCAAGTTTATACAGATGCTGATTGGGTAGGAAATGTAGATGATAGAAAGAGTACAAGTAGTGGAGCTTTCTTTCTTGGATAGATATTAGTCTCCTGGACAAGCAAGAAACAAAATTGCATTTCCCAATCTACTGTCGAGGTTGAGTATGTTGCTGCTATAGTAAACTATTCAAACTTGGTATGGATAAAACAATTGTTGATAGGCATGAAAGAAGAAATCACTTAACCTGTTGTTATTTTCTATGACAACACAAGTGCTCTCAATATTTCTAAGAATACAATAATGCACACTAAGACCAAACACATTGCAATCAAGTATCACTACTTGAGAGAATTAGTACAAGACAAAGAAGTCCAAATGGAATATGTGAATACAAAAGAATAATTAGTAGACATATTCACTAAAGCTTTACCCAGAGAAGCTCATGAGTATTTGAGAAGTCAATTAGGGGTTCTTCCCCTAACTAAGGCTACCTAGACAAGCTAGGAGCACTACATCAAGTGTGCTATAGCAGAATATTTGACAAATTGATGCAGAAGATTATCACACTTTAGGGCTGGCCTAGAGTTGTGAAGAGAAGCAAAGAAAAGGAATCACTCATAAGCAAGATGATAGAGGGAGAAACACTAAGCTACACAGATATTAGCTACATCTGATAAATGTATGTTTTAGTTGCTACTTTGGCATTTTTGTCAAAAAGGGAGAATGTACTGATATGATAACACATGAGATATGATAACACATGATACTAAAAAGAAAGAGTTGATGAGCTGATGGAACTAAAAGGAAAAAGGAAAGAGGATGATGAACTAAAATGAAGAATTAGGATAGAGGGAGATCTGAATACTTCTGACGGTCACAAAAGTGAGGCTTACAGGACTCTGAATCAGAATGAAGCTAAGGATATTATAAATAAGTTTCTGATGGATAGATAAGATTTTAGATTGGTTGGTAATCCATGTGTTATTCAGGTGATATCATATGGTGTTTCCATCAATGCCAAAGAGGGAGATTATTGGAAACTTAATTGAAACAATTGTTTTATTTTCATTGATGTCAAACCTTAATTGGTAAGACTATTGCTACTTAGGAAAGTACTATATCTATTTGAGTGCTGCTAAGGGGCTAAGCAAGGTTGGTAACAATAGCACCTAGGGAAAGGTTGAGTTATCTTGATACTACAAAGTGTACTTGACTATGTTGCACTATGATGAGATAATGTATTGTTTATCTTAGTAAGACTGAAGACTAAACTAGTAGGCTTAGCCAAGCAAAGAATGGAAAAATCATGTTTAAGCTGAGTGATGTTAGTGTCGACTAAGTTAGTATATGCCGAGAAAAATTATAGTGTCGATCAAGCATCAGTAAATTGTCGAGGAAGACAGTGCAAGCTGAGGAAATAGTTTTAGTAATGACCAAGTGTTCTACATGAAGACCGAGTGAACAATCATAGTATTGACCGAGCATCAACAATTTTATATTTGAAGAGAATTTAATTTTGGAGCCAACATTGTTGAATTCTTGGATTATGTAAAATGTATTGACTTTATTTATTGATTGTTTGGAAGCATTAAATGCATTATAAAATGTTTTATTGTAAATCTTTAAGAGATTTGAGATGATTCTAGAAAAGGAGTTGAAGAACATAAAATAGGTAGATTCAATGAATCTGACCTAACCCTAAGATCTACGAATGAGATTGAGTGGAAAAAGATGAGTTAACCTAATTGAGGAAAATATAAGGGAACCTGAACATTGTGATATGTATGTACATGGTGAATAGAGAATGTTGGAAGAGGAAAGTTTTATTGACTGAATAAGCAGAAAAGGCTGAAGGAGAATGGTGGTGATTGCTTGAAGAAAAGTTTCGAGCAGATCAGAGATGGAAATGGAAAAGTTTCAAAGTCAGTAAACCAGCATTTTTGTACAGAATTAGATCTGATATTTGCAAAGTGAGTTGTATATTTTTCAAATAATACTGCTACTACTTTCTAACCATTGTAACAATCAAAATCCTTTTAACAGAGGTTGACCTAATAGTCATATGTTAAATCCTTTGAACAAGGTTGCATTCTAATGGAGTGTATGTAAGTCATATGACTAGGCTCACTTTTAATAGCATGATTGAAATCCTTTAACCGGGTCACATTTGACAGTGTGTATTGTAACCTTTGACAGGTTTGGCTTTTTACTGAGCTCACTTCAGAAGAGTGAAAATAATAGTAGCATGTTACAAAGTGGTTTTTCCCAAATTGGGTTTCCAATATAAATCCTGGTGTTTATACTTGTGTGAATGTCTAGATCTAAACATTACTATGTTTTACAAGTTAAGTTACAGATGGGTAGTGGACTGCATTGTTAGATGTTTCTATCATTGAATCAGTGATGACCAAGTTTGTTTTGGTTTTGGATCTGATTGAAGGATTATTTTTTTAGATTATTTTATACATCAAGACCTGAGAACAACTGATTCACCCCCCCTCTCTATTGTTCTAAATCATATTAACACATAATCCATTCCCTTCTATTTCACCTAGAAATAACCATCCCAATACATTTCTTGAATAAAACTACATCATTACATTAAATACAAATGTGTCCTTTTAGGAGCTCACAATTATAAAAATTCATTTTTACATCAAATGCATAACATCATAATACACGATGCAATACAAAGTCTTCAACTAAAAGTATGGAATGCAACATGTACAAATATCTTCCATGAATCATGAACAATATGCTAATAAAAATTAACCACCCAACCACATGGAACCAAAAAGGCCCACTCCCCTGAGATAGGAGATAGAAACCAAGGTCCATGCAAGGGTAACAACTAGGACATTCCTAAAGTGGTAATAACCCTTCCCAAAGGCACAACAAAGGTTATGAAAGTTGAAAAGGCAACAAGGACTACTAAAGGCATCATAAATAAGTATAGAGACTCTAGGCTACCTACTAGGTGAGTTTCATTGCATATCCCTCACCCCTTACATTATCCTGGCTAGCCTCTTTGGGCCCTACCCCCCAAGTAGGTAAATGCGGAACCAACCACATCTTGAAGGAGAAAAGGTTGTTCATTTGTGCCATCTCATAAGGAACCTTCTCCACTCCCATCCCTAGCCTTTACAAGAACTAACAACATGGGTGAGGCGTCATTTAATCTATTTTAATGTGTTATTCCCCCCTTTCCTAGAAAACTTTAATAAGGTTATCACTTGATTAAGAACACTCACAAGGGGTTATCCTATCTAGCCACTTTATGAGCCCCTCCCCCACTTGTTAGAAACTCACCTAGTGTACCTAGGTTCCCTACCATCACATAAAACATACCATAGTGATACCAGAGCATCAATTGATTGAGTTTAGGAGGTCTCTAGTTGTCCCTAGTCCACCGAACAACCCTAAACCTTAATATAGAATTCAATAGTATTTAAAACTCTTGAGGAGACATCAAAATGAACCATGCAAGATGTCAAAATCATATTCATTGAAAGCATACATCAATTAAGCACAAAATTAACCCTAAAAGCCTCTAGTGACCAAAAGAACCCAAAAACATCAAAATACACTAAAATATTACATTCTGGTTGACCCACACACTTGGCTAACTGTTCTTCATAGTTGGTTCAGGGATCTATGCAATTGGTCATGGGATCTATTTAGTTGGCACCCAGAACTACTTAGTTGGCAATGATCTTTTTTTTTTTTTAAACAAGTTCTAGATTGGGTTTACAGCCCAAACGAAGGCCCTAGAGGAAGAAACTAAGGAAGAACCAATTGATATCTCCTCATTTCCCTTCCAAAACACTCATCAAACCAATTATATCCTTAAAATCAATCTAGAATGTAACCAAGGATTGACAGGGACCTAGCTTGCAAAAATGTAGAAAATCATAGGAGTGTGTCATACACTCACATTTACATGATTCAAAGAAGAGACTCAATACTTCTATGATGAAAATGACTTTGGATGGAAACATTATAAACATAATACATATTCCAAATATTCAACTTAAATCACATAGAACTCATAAAATAAAAATAATAAATTTCACAATCAAGATTAAAATCATATAAACTCATTTCATTCATCACAATGATAATGAAAAGATACTATTATCACATTGTTCCACTATGTAAGACATTATTTCCTCATTCATATATCCTACAAACAAAAATAAATATATATGTATTGATAATATCATATACAAGAACATAGAGGATCTTCTTCTTGGGAACAGATCCTACCTAGGGTCTTATGAAGAAACCTTGAATGTAGAGGTTGATCCAATAGCCACAAGAAAAAAATAGCAACACACCAACTAGTCCTCAAAACAAGCCTTCAATGCCTTCCCAGAAAGACAAAAGAACAAATCTACTTTCCTCCAAGAAATCTTGGAGCATCCTCTTCAACAATTAGAAATTCCCTTCCTATAATAACCTCTATTTTCTCATATCAAAATATATGAAACATAAATGGATTCCTTCTTCCTATGAATTCCTTCCTTGTTTTGTATATTGATGGTTGAGATAAATTTTATTTCCCATTTGTATGGTATGGGAGGATTTGCACAAGAATCCAACTGTCATAACCATTTCATAACAAATGGTTTATTAACCTTTGTTATGTTATGGTGAATAATAATAGTTAATAATTATTTATTTATTTATACCACCCAACTTATAATATTATTAATTCTAATTACTATATTTACCCCTCAAGGTAATTTACCCAATTACTCACAAACATAATTTATAGAGTGTTTTAATATGGTCAAAGCATAAATACATATATATATATATATAGGCATTCATATATGTATGCACCCATATACACATCCTTATATATATTAATTAATTAGTTTTTCAAATATTATTATCCAAAACATATAATATTTATATTTAATAAAATATTAACCAAACACTATAATATTCATTAATATTTATATACACTTTAATTAATAATTACTAATAATTATATACACTTAATAAATATTAATATTTATTCTTACACAATATTTACCACAAGGAGATCATATCCATGTCACCAATAATAGACATTCAACAATCATACAATCAAGCACATATTCATAGCCAAGGTGTAAGGTCAAAAAGGACAAGTGACTAGAAAAGTTAACACAATTCAAACAACAATCTAAAAGATATCAACCATAATCCGAAGCACCAATCACATAACTTAACAAAATAGAATACAAGAAACAAGAATTACCAAAATACCCAACCCAGGAGAGGTGAATCAACTAATCATGAAATTTATGGCAAAGGGAGACATTTATGAGGACCTTGATACTACCTCCAAACAAAAATCATTGATAATTTGAAGGCACACTCAAACCTATGAAACCGGGTGGAGTTGATGTATTGTACCTACATCCTGCATCACAAAATGAATATACATGTGCATATATATATATATGGAAGATAGTGCAAATAAATGATAGGGGTCAAGACATTGTGTGGACCTTAATAAGTGATTAACTACTGTAATCACCTCAAAATGGTCTAGCTAAACTATATACCCTAAATTCAAATAAAGTTATCAAATCACTACCAAATCAAGCTAATCTCAAGCATAATTGTGTAATTGAATTAGATCGATTTACATCAGTTATCAAGCATCAATCATCAATCATCAAGAATAATTCCTTAATCAATTATCCCAGTCATTTAATCAAATCCAACTCAAAAATACCTAAGAATAGATATTAATTAATGTGAATTAATTAATTGTCTTATTATCCTCTCAAATCAAAAAAGGACAAAGGTGTTAATTCTAACCAATGGGAGATAATCAAAAGGATCACTCACATGGATGAAGTGAGAATCAATATTAACTATCCATCATGGGTGAATCTTAACCATCAAATTTAAATTTAACCTTTCCCTCCAAGAGGAAATCTATAAAACCAAGCTCATTTAATTCATTTCATATCTACATCATTTGCATAAGGAAACTCTGGCATTTTGAATTCTATATCTAGACCATTTTATTAACAAAGTGCTGCTATTTTCGATCTAGATCAATTCTTCTATTTCTTTCTTTCTTTCATTCTAGCTCTAGCTTAATTCATCTTAATTTCTTTCATGTTAAATGAATTTCACTTGAATATTTAATTTCATAGTTGTAATTTCAATGATCTTATGCACAATCTAAGAGCACTAACAATTATATCATACTCTCTATGACTAGGAAGCTATAATTTGGTTTCAATTGTTATGATTTTGATTATTTTTCATGTACTAACAATTGATATAATGAGTTATACACACCGCATTTATGGCACCCACCATGGGGGAGAGCCCTGGAATTTTGCATTTTTAACTAACTTTTTATCATGTTTGAATCAACAGAGGATCGCATCTGGGAAATTGATTTTCATATGGAAAATTGGATCGCACCCGAGATTTCCTAGATTGCACCCAATATATCTTGGA
Source organism: Chamaecyparis obtusa (assembly GCA_027943335.1). Taxonomy (NCBI): domain Eukaryota; kingdom Viridiplantae; phylum Streptophyta; class Pinopsida; order Cupressales; family Cupressaceae; genus Chamaecyparis; species Chamaecyparis obtusa. The sequence continues at coordinate 18,847 of BSBK01009483.1, forward strand.
TCGCATCTAGTAGGTATCACATTTGGTTTGCTTTGTATCACATCTAGGATCCTTAATCACATCTCATAAATAGGATCACATATGGTTAAAAATTGAATCCCATCTAGGGATTTTAGCATTAAATTTGATTTTTCTAACGTCTAATGGGTGATTGTTGTGATTTTTCTTGATTATGACATCTTAATAGTGGTTTGCAAGTTTAATTATCCAAGACATTAGGAAGATAAAGAGACTACTAATGATTTTTTGTAGGTTTCCTTGAAGATAAAATCAACCAAACATTATGCTTGTGTTTTCTAGGAATTTTAATACAATTTGAAATCAATATTCAATCTAATTAGAGGATTATGCTCTTTTCCCCTTGGTAAAATTAGAATTGCAAAAGTTAGATTGTACTTTAGAGTCAAATTGGGGTAAATTGACTTTAAATTGCATGATGTGTTTGATAGGAGAAAACGGCATGAGATAGGAGATTATGCTCTTCTCCTTCATGGAGAATCAGAAATCCAAACCTCTAAGCTGTCAATCTTCTTTTCTTTATTGCATTCATAATTAAAGGGCATGTCAGTTGAGGTAAAAATATCCTAGGAATGACCCAAGTGAGGACAGGTAGAAGCCAACCCTTCCACCTCACTATAATAAAGATGCTTCCTTGAGATGAAAATCTCAGAAGACATAATTGATCTTGTTCATGGAACCTTGAATTTATCTTTTCCATGGACATGTTTGGATTGCATGTAGAGTGGAGTCGCTTTAATCTTTCTTGAAAGACTACACAAATTTGATGACTCATAGGGCTAGAGGCCTCAATCTCACTTGCGGGACTATGGGAGTCAATTGTGAACAAATACCTTTAATACAAACCATAACTTAGAAGCTACTTGGACTACCTCTGAAAGGTTGGTAATGCTTATGTGAGGAAAATAGTAATTTCCCCAAGAATTTCATCATATTGAGCCCTCATTGACATTACTACTCAGCTAATATGGCCTCCAACATCCATTGTATGTTGTTGGATTGTCATATTATGAGGAGTCTTTGAGTGTGTTCCTAAGTCAATGAACAAGTATTTCCAATCTCTACCAAGTTTAGGGGAAAATAGGCATATTTGTGGGTCTTAAAAATAGTTGTTTGATGTGTTTGAAATATAAATCCAAGATAAATCCCCTAAATGAACAAATTACAAACACTTTCAGACAATCAAAATCCCTAGAATTAGACAAACAAATGACATTTTTTTGAAAAATTGACAAGTTTTTCCTTGGACCAGACATCATAAGGTCACATTTGGTATCCTATGTCGCATCCCATATTCTAGTTCGCATTTGGTAAAAATGAGCTCACATTCGGTAAATCTTGGGTCTCATTTGGGAGAAAGATCCCATTTGGTCAATCCTAGGTCACATTTCGTAAAAATACCATTTCAGCTCGCATTTAGAGGATCACATCTAGGATAGAGAGCACTTTTGCACATGCTAGAACCTAATTTTTTTCATTTTTGGATACCCTTTTAGCTTCTTTGTCAGGTTCAATCATTATAGTCAGTTGATCAAATCAAGAAAACATTCAAAAATTATAAATTTTTCTAAAATTTTCACCCCAACTTGGAGAAGGCATAACTTTTGACTTGGTGCTCAAAATTGTGAACCCAATTTTTGAGACTAATGACAATCTCAACTCTCTATAATGAGCATAAGACCTCCAAAAATTCAAATTACTAAAACATCAAAAAATACCGAAAAAAGTATGAAAATTTTGGCTTTTAATTTTTCTTCTATTCCATTCCCTTGGTCTTCTTAGTCTGATCACACACTGAAACAAGACATTAATTTTTTTCATCCATCATATAATCAAGCAAATCAAAACAATCACAACATGGATGATCAATCTATCTTTACCCTCATTAAGAAATGTCAAGCTTTGCAATCAGAAATTTGAGAAATGAGGAAAGAAAAGGAGACCCCATCAAACAAGTAGTCATTACAATCAATATGTCCTTTTCTCTTTAAGGATGATATCCACATGTCTTCATCTCCTTCAAACATGGAGACACTAATGAATGACTATCCAATCTTTGATCAAGAGATGCCACAATCTAATGACAATCCTATCTTTGATCAAGAAAATGAAGAAACAAATATATCATATTCACTTGAGAGTCTTCTCTATCTGCAAGAACATCAAGAAGAACCTAATCATCCCTTAGAGAGAATCTTTACTCCTTTGGGATAGTCTTATGAATCAGCATTGCAAGAAATTCTTGAACACAATCTCATCACGTTGCCTAAAATCACTTCATGTGGTTTTGTATTCCTGAGCAACTATTGTGTATATCATCAAAATAATGAACATGAGACTTCAGATTCCATGCAGTTGAAACACAAGCTCCAAGATCTTATTGATGATAACATAATTGAAGTAGAAAATCCTAATAATCAAGAACAAGATACTAATCTCAAGTAAGATCAAATTCATGATCCTATGTCTCGTAGTGGTTCTCATTCCACATCTACTTCTTCTAATACTCATGCATCTCCTAAATCTGAAAATCTAGCCAACATGACTATGTTGAACAAAGAACCTAATGATTTTCATGTTGACTATGTCTATCCTCAACGGATACCTCTAAAATAAATCCAAGCTAATTTGCATCTAGCTGCAAATTTTTTCAATGCTTCCAAAATCAAAGTGTTGGAATTAGGAGAGATAGGTACTGAGAGGGAAGGGGTGAATCAGTGCCTTCAAAAACTTTACTTGTAAACATTTCAGATATGTAACTGTAAATAGTAATAACCGACCATAATAACTTGAATCTAACTGCATGTATCAATCATTCATTTAATTTATACAAGTAAACAACATGACATAAATATGACATTCACATGACACAAGTATTTTGGTAACACAAAAACCCTTGTTAGAAGGTAAAAAGTGCGGTGGGGATGAAAGCCACAAATTCTTCACTACTACAGATAGAAAAGGTTTTCTTGTTAGGGCTACAAGTTTTGATCACTTCTAGTGATCTCACCCTGTTAGGAGTGAGATGTTAGATCGGCTAGATCTACCTAGTTATATGATTTTAACAACACTAATGAAGTGTGCACTCGGTTAAGAGATTTACATAAGACTGTTAAGTCTACTCTATTAAGAGATTTTATCCAAAACTCTATTACAATTGTCATAAAGCAATAGGCAATTATCTGCTATTTGACAACTCAATTGTCTGATACAGATCTATAAGCTCTGATAAAATATCACCTTACTTGTGATGAATCTCTTCTCTGAATTGCTTAGTAGCCTTTGCTGATTCTACTCAATCTGAATCCCTCTATACTCGATTCTGCTCTGTTAACTGATAGACTTGAAGTCAGGCAATTGCTTCAAGTGCTCCCTGATTCATATATTAGCTCACACCAAAAATGATGCAAACACACAAATATATAGTGTTCTATTTTTTTCGCTTTAACAAAATTAGGTTACACACCATAATCATAACCCTAAGATCTACGGTGTACAATAATAACCTAGATCAACTATTACAAAAGATATACATTGCATTTAATGAATATCATCACATTAAATGTTCCTCGATCTTGGTAAAATGTTTTATGAACCATTGTAACCATTTTCATAGAAGTATGTGCCATTTTTTATTACTATTCCATTTTATGTGATCCTTGGTAAACACTATATAGACTACTCAGTGTCTACTGGGACGCTTGGTGTTTACTATCTATCGGTGTTGGTGTCTTCTCATGCTCGGTAAACTGTCTATTGCTCGGTATATAAGCTTTACCGATTGGTATGTTGTACTTTATGTTATCGATAGGCTCAATGTAAGTGACCGACTAATATCTTTACAAACCTTTGGTACTAAGGACAACCTTAAATGCTCAATAGAGATAACAATCTCCCCCTTTGGCATTAGTATCAAAACTTTGAATGTATATAGACAAAATTTTCTATATAACTTATATCTCTACCATATACATATACACATCAAAAAATTTATAAGTACTAAGTACTCCCCCTCAATGCATGCTCCTAGTAATATTGAGTATACATAGCATTATGTACATATTTGGCATAACAGCTTATACATTATTTTCCCCCTTTTTGATAGTAATGCCAAATACAAAAATTAAGTAGTATACTCACAACTTATCAAAAATATGTTGATGGGTTTACTTCACTAACTCCAAGAGGTCTCATTCCTCTTTCAAGCTGGTGAGAGCGATGTGCTCAAGACCGACTTGTGCATGCATGTCAAACATATTATCTGACAAAAAAATTTCTGGTGTTGCCACTAGTAGCTCAGCTTTGACAATGTGTGCCTCAAAAAATTTTAGGTATGGAATGAGTTCGGTTTGCAACTTAATAACCTAATTTGTTATGTGCTCTTCTTGTTTCTCCAAATCTACTATCAACCGCCGAAGTTCCTAAACTCGGTGAATGTGCTTTAAGAAAGCATGAGGCTCGATTATAGTTGCATTTGTACTCAACTATATTTCTACTTCCAATCCTTTGATCTTTTCACTGACTTCAACAATGAAGGTGTATGTATTACAAAGCTTTAATAAAGATTGACAAATTAACTGGGTGATGGTTTTTATCTTAGTGATTTCCTCAGATAATTTGACCTTCTTCAATGCCACTTCTAGGCTTACTTTCTCAGCTAATTTGTTTTGAATCCTTGATTCTGCCCTTTCTTTAATTCATTTATCTGCATCAATATCTGGATCATTGATCTTCTCGAAAAGTGTAGCAAGTTGATCTATGATAGGTGTATCCTCATAAATATTTACCTCAGGTAATACCTATTGGAGGATATCCCACACATCTGTTAAGATTTCTTTTCATTTGTGTTCTTGCTTCAACTTCTCTTGCGCTACCTTTCTTGTGCATAGTTCCCCATATTTACTCAAGTCTTCAGGGCTTAGGGTCCTTGGGTCACACTCAGGGATAATGATTACTTCATCTAGGGTGAACAGCCCTTTTCCTTTCTTCTTCTTCTTCTTCTCTAGTGCAATAGGTGATTTCTTCTCAATAATAGCAATGGTTTTATCTCCAGATTTCAGAGTGTCCTTTCCAATTAACACACGATCTTCCTTCTTCAACTCCTCGGTAGCTGTAGTCTCGGTTGATATAGTGGGAGTCTCAGTTGTGGTGTCAAGTGGAATCACCTCTATTACCTTTGTTTCTTATGTTTCCTTTGCTTCAGTGGAAGGTGCCTATGTTTGTGTAGGCTCATTTGTTTCTGCAAGTTTCTCTATGTCTTGATCCCCTGTGATGTCTATGTTTTTCTTAGGATTTGAGCCATCAGGTTGTACTTGGGAAAAAATTTCAGTTGCTTTTGCAAGTACAGGAAGTTTACTTGGTAGTGATGTAAATAGACATTCAATGTCTAGTGCTTAATCTTTATTTGGTGCAATATTTACATCTTCATCATCTTGATCATCAGGATCACCATATGTGATGTCCTCAATGAGTACATTATCATTGGTTTTCTTCTCCAATTGAACATCAACTTTATCCAGTGCATCCTGTGAAATAGTTATTTCTTCCTTGTCCTCGGTGATATCAATTTCCTCGGTAACTGATATACCAGTATTCTTTGATTTCTTTGTTGTTCCTTCATCAATGTAAATACCTTTACCTTTGGAATTGTGTCTCCTTTTAGACAAGTTCAAGAATGCTTCTTGCTTAACTTTTTCTTCGGCTTTCAAAATTGACATCCACACAGAATCACTTGTGGTATCCATATCTGCTACATTTTCATCCATGATCATCAAGGCTCTATTCTTGATCATAAAGTTTGCTTGGTATTTGGTCAAGTATTCACTAACTTCTCCAAAGCTTAAATGTGAGGCTGTCTGAACTAGAGAGCGTTCTCTCTTTCTCTTCTCGGTGTCTAGTGTGATAGCCCATTTTTTCACTAATTTTGTCATCCAATTTCTTCGATAATGCACAAGCAAATTCCATTGGAACTTTCTTGAATTTTATCATCATTTGGATGACTGCCTCTTCTATCTTGGTTTGATCTTATTTTGACATCTTGTCAAATCTATCTAGTAAGGGATCGGTGAGGTCTCCATGTTCAATTATGTCTTCAATAATTTCATCTACTATTTTTTCCTTGTTACTGACCACTTTGAATTGATTGACATCATCTTTGGTCTCAGTTTCCTCAAGATCTTTATTTCTTATGAATTTTCTCCTTTTCTTTGGTGCCTCAGCTATAGCCTTGTTCTTTCTCTTGACATATTTCTTTGTCGGTGTAGTTGCTCTCCTTTTTTATACTTTCTCTGGTTCTTCCTTATCAGTTGGTGGTGCTACAGTTGATGATTGTGTCTTCATATCTTCATATACAAGTGACTACATCTTTATAGGAATTTCAGGTGGAAGAACCGGTGTGAGATCTTCTTCTTTGTCAAACTCAGTTTCCTCACTATCATATGGCTTGTTAGCTAACTATAACTGACCTTCAGTTTCCTATTCAACCGGTGTCCCTTCAGATGTCTCAGATCCATCTCCATATTTAGCAGTGAGATTTTTCTTCATCTTCTTTACCTTTCTAGAAATTTTACCGATCTTAATATTTGTTGAAATTCTTGATTTGGCCTCTTCATATACTCTGAACCTAGTGGCAATGGGATCTTTTGGTACTACAAGAAGTGCGTTAATAGATTTTAGTGTGAAATCATGGTTTATTTCATATCCCATCAGTGCCAACCATTTTATCCTAGGTTCAACTACTTTTATCAAGGTATAATCTGTGTTGACTACAAAACATATATCATTCTCAAATCTCTTAACTAATTCCCTTGTAATTATGCTTCTTTTATGCATTTTAGACTGAAACTCTTTGAAGTATGCATTAAACTCTATATTCAACTTATCTCCTAACTTATTCATCATTTCACTAATCTATTTTGTTATCGGTATATCCTGTATCCAATTTACTTTATTGGTGCTAGGTACATACTTTTGTAGATAGAAAAATATGCATGCAAGTAGAGATCTGAACTTACATGTGTTAGACTTTTTTTTTCTTATGGTCTTCATATTCTCCTGAAGTTGATGAAATAGTACCTCAGTAAGATCAACTCGGTGACCTTCTACCACAATTTTGTGCACCATGTCTACTGTGTTGCAAGGTATGTTGTTGAGTCTGCTCGATTGAAATAACTTGTACCCAATCACATGTGCTACAAATTTGATTGCTAGGTCTTTGATTGTTGAAATCTTCAGTGCTCGACCATCCCATTGTGCTCCAATAAATTTCTCAACATTTGGTTGTGATGAACTATGGAAAGCCTTAGCCTTGTCAATTGTAGGGAGCCCAGTAACCCTACTAATCATTTTCTTGTTGACCTCAATCGGTTTATCTAGCCAAAATTTGTCATCGTGATACCTGCTCAAAATAATTCTTATCCAATCTGATTTAAATGATTGCTAAAAGTGTATAAAATATGATAACCCTGATTCCTCAATCTTCTTGTAATCTGATTTCATTTTTCCATTGGGGCCATAGAGTTGTTGATATGCTACAATAGTTTCAAAATCTCCAACTTCTCTGATTTTGTAATGAATATATGATCTTATGTCTTCTATCAATAAAGCCCTTTCTGGTATGCTCAAAAGAGTGCCGATTGTATCTATTTGTGTTGCGACCTTCAGATGTGGCTTAAACTTTGGTTCGTCAAAATTTACCTTAACAATTAGATTAACTTCTTCCTCAACACTTTGTGATTTTCTTGCAGTCAATATAGATGCCATAAATTGATTCTAGGGTTTCAGAAAGCAGCAGTATAAAAGGTGTTTGATAGCAAATGAACTTACTCAGTATCATGAAGAGTGATATTGATTCGATCTAAAGTAGCCTTAAATCCTTCTAAAAATCTTTTAGCTTGAAGTCTGCTCTTTGAATTCTCCACTCTTCGAAATCATAAAAACAATGAACTCTATTCCAGTGTATTTATAGACTTTTTGATATTGATGCAGGAGCATGCTAGGTGTAAGAGCAATCTTGCATCACCCAAAAAAAATATTTATGTTTTTGTATTCAATAAGGGCTATCTTGTGCAGAGTTGTTATTTATGGAAACTTGCTATTTTTAGTAAGTTGGTCTTACGATCTCGGAATGTCTAATTTTACATATGGAGGTTCATCTCAGTCATATCAGCCTGCTAGCAAAGTTTCATGGCTAGATCAGGTGTAGTTTTGAAGATATTGAAGATTTTCGATATTGGCAGTAGGGTACAGAAACTTCAAACTCAATTTTGAAAGCTTTAGAGGCCTCGGATGAGGTTGAGAACTTGTGTGACAAGCGCTTTGTGCTGGTCAAGCCTGTAGAGCACTTCATGGCATTTCCAGAATGGGGTTATAATAGCCAATCGGGTCAACGGGCGATGACTTATGGTCTTCGAAAGTTGGGTCACCTGAAATGGCAGAAAATAATTTCTCTTCAAAATTTCTGTTTGGGTTTCAAAACTCATTTTGAGCTGACTTTGATGTAATAAATTGTAAAATAAAATAATTCTAAGTTTGGTCGACCCTAAGGGCTAAATTTCTAGAACCTTCTCGGGCGGTGGAAATTGCCTATATAAAGAAGGCCCGTAGTGTTGTCTAGGGTAGTTCTGTGTAGTAGATCTGGGTATTGATTCGAGGATTTTTCCTACAGAATATTGTAAGGGAATGCCCATGTGGCTTTGCATATTGTAATTTTGAAAGTTTGTAATTCCACATTTGTGGAGATAATAAGAAGCCAATTTTCTGTTCTTGCATATTATTGCAGTTGTTTCTCTATTTTTGTTATGTGTTTGTGGTACTAAGGGGAACACCCTTCATCAAGTGGTATCAGAGAAGCAATTCTTGAGTGTGTAAATAGATCACCGACTATGAGGTAGTTTGCACCAGGACCGTGGTTAGGGTTTTAGTGCGCATCACGAAAATGCCTCCACGAAGAGAACATGGCGGAAGAGCTGTTGTTGTGACACCTGAGGTTAGAGAGCTGCAGAGACAAGTGTGAGCATTGCAAGAAGAGATTCGCAGAGGAATGAATCTTAATGTTAGAGATGAAAGCGAGGACGAAGCCGAAGAAGAATATCAAGAAGGAGAAGCTAAAGTTGTGAATCAGGAGGAAGAAAGACTTTTTCGGGCGATTTCCAAGATTGGTAGAAGACCCAAGATTGAGGTTCCTACATTTTCTAAAAATCTTAACCCGGAGGAATTGATCAACTGGATCAATGAATATGAGGAATATTTTGAGTATGAAGATAATGAGGATCCTGATAGGGTTGAATTTGTGAAGGCCAGACTGAAAGGTCATGTGAAGATCTGGTGGCAAGAGATTCAATTGGAGCGAAATAGAAGAGGGAAAGATAAAATCACAAGATGGGATCGGAGGGTGGATAAATTGAAGTGACAGTTCATTCCTGTTGATTATGAACTTGACCTACTAAAGAAAATGCAAAGTTTGAAGCAAGCAGGAAAATCTGTTTAGGAGTATAGAAAAGAGTTCTATCGACTCCTCATCAGAATAGGCCATGCAGAAGCTGATAAGGAGAAAATTGCCTGATACCTTAATGGGTTAAGGCCAAGCATTCAGGAGGAGTTGAATCTGGTTCAAATGAATAGTATTGAGGAGGCATACCAGTTTTCCCTAAAAGTAGAGGAAAAGATGAACAAGAAGTTTGAGAGCAGACAAAATGGAAGAGGTCATGGTGGATGGTCATATGGTGGCCGAAATGAAAATCTGAAAAAGAAGGATGAGGCCAATAGCAGTCAGAATTAGAGAGGAAATAATTTCAATCATTTCCAGGATCAGAGTAATAGAGCTCAGAGAGGAAGAGGAAGAGGACAAGGATCTGGAAGAGGAGGCTTCCGTGGAACATGTTTTCACTGTGGAGAAGAAGGTCATAGGGCATTTGAATGTCCTCAGTGCCAAGGCAGAATAGATAGGAGAAATGAAGGCTAGGCCAGAGTTGCACATGTAGATGAAAATGCTAGATCATCAAATTATGAAGATGCTGAAAGAGGAGAAATGCTAATTAATAGAAGAGTCTTGCTGAGTGGTGAGAATGAACCTGAACAAAGGAGGAGCTTGTTTCGCACTAGATGCAAGTGTGAGGGTAAATGTTGTGATGTGATTATCGATACTGGAAGCACTGACAATTTGGTGTCAGAAGAGATGGTGACAAAGTTGAAGCTCAAGAGATAGAAACACCCACATCCATATCGGATTGCCTAGGTGCAGGATGACCACAACGTCATGGTCAGTGAATAGTGCCTAGTAAAGTTCAAGATCAGCGGGTACCAAGATGAGGTACTATGTGATATCATCTCTATGGATGCATGTCATATGTTGTTGGGTAGACCGTGGTAGTTTGATAGATGTGTTGTACACGATGGTCATCTGAATACCTATTCCCTAACAACAGATGGAGTGCGACATAAGCTAAAGCCATTGAAGGAGACTGAAGAAAAGGTATGTGGTAATGCAAGAATAACTTTTGTTGATGGAAAAAAATTCCTAGATGGTATGAGGCATGAGCATGTGTGTTTTGCTTTAATTCCAAAAGCTAGTAAAGAGGAAGTAGAGGATGTACCTGTAGAGGTTGTAGATTTGTTGAATGAATTTTAGGATATTGTATCTGATAATGTACCTGATGGATTACCACTAGTAAGGAAGATCAGTCATCATATGGATTTGATTCCAGAAGCCAGTTTGCTAAACAAGGCAGCACATAGAATGACACCAGCAAAAAGTGAAGAGTTGAATAGACAAGTACACGAGTTATTGCAGAAGGGGTTGATTCAAGAGAGTCTGAGTCCCTATGCTGTACCAGCGGTATTAGCACCAAAGAAGAATGGAGAGTGGAGGATGTGTATAGATTCCAGAGTAATAAACAAGATCACAATCAAGTATAGGTTTCCATTGCCACGAATGGATGATATTATGGATTGTTTGAGTGGGGCTGTGTATTTCTCAAAGATAGATCTAAAGAGTGGATATCACCAGATTCGGATCAGAGAAGGAGATGAATGGAAGACTACCTTCAAGACAAAGGAACAACTGTATGAGTGGTTAGTCATGCCTTTTGGGCTAACCAATGCACCCAGCACTTTCATGCGGCTCATGAACGAGGTTCTGAAAGAATTTCTGGGTAAGTTTGTCATTGTTTACCTAGATGATATTTTGATTTTTAGCAAGACATTGGAGGAACATATGATGCAGATTCGTATGGTGTTTGAGAAGTTGAGAGGTGAGAAATTGTTGATTAATTTGAAGAAGTGTAGTTTTGTGAAGAAAGAGTTAGTGTATTTGGGATTTGTAGTTTCAGCAGAAGGTCTAAAAATGGACCCAGAGAAGGTACAGGCTATCCCTGAATGGCCTACTCCAAGGAGTGCTACTGAGGTAAGATCTTTTCATAGTTTGGCTAGCTTTTACAGAAAGTTTATCAAAAAATTTAGCAGTATTTGTGGACCCTTGACTAAAACAATGAGAGGGGATAGAAAAGAGTTTAAGTGGACTAATGGGGCAGAAAAGAATTTTCAATTATTGAAATAAAAAGTTATAGAACAACCTATTTTAGCACTTCCAGATTTTAATAAGGTGTTTCAAGTAGATTGTGATGCTAGTGGTACTGCAATAGGAGCTGTTATAAGCCAAGAAGGTAAACCTATTGCTTATTTCAGTGAAAAGTTAAATGATGCCAAGAGAAAATATTCTGTCTATGATCAGGAATTTTATGCTATAGTTCAGGCATTAAAGAAGTGGAGACATTATCTGCTTCCTAAGGAGTTTGTTTTGTATACTGATCATCAAGCATTGCAATATTTGAATATTCAAGGAAAGTTGAATCATAGGCATTTGAAATGGGTTGAGTTTTTGCAGAGTTATACATTTGTTTTGAAACACAGGAGTGGAAAGTCTAATAGGGTTGCAGATGCTCTTAGCTGAAGGCAACTATTGTTGATAGAGATGCAGATTGAAGTGGTTGGGTTCAAGGAACTCAAGAATTTGTATCCAGATGATCCTGATTTTGGTGAAGCTTGGAAAGCTTGTACAGAACCTGTTACTCTAGACAGGATGAAATGGCTAGATTTTATCATCCAAGATGATATGCTATTCAGAGGGAGTCAGTTGTGCATTCCATGAAGTTCTATGAGGGAGAATCTCATCAAGGAGAAGCATAGTGGAGGATTGGTTGGACATTTTGGTCATGATAAAACCCTTGCTTTGGTTGGTGAGAATTATTATTGGCCACAATTGCAGCAAGATGTGAAGTAGTTTGTACAAAATTATAGAGTATGTCAGATGGCGAAAGGAGTGAAGCAAAATATAGGGTTGTATCAGCCATTACCTGTACCAGAGAAGCCTTGGGAGGATATCAGTATGGACTTTGTTCTTGGTTTACCGAGGACACAGCGAGGACATGATTTAATTTTTGTAGTAGTTGACAGATTTTTGAAGATGGTACATTTCATTCCCTGCAAGAAGACTAATAATGTTGTTCATGTAGCAGAATTGTTTTTCAGAGAAGTGGTGAGACTACATGGTTTGCCAAAGACCATAGTTTCAAATCGAGATACTAAGTTTGTTGGATATTTCTGGCAGATATTGTGGAAGAAGTTGAAGATAGATTTGAAGTTTAGTTCATCACATCATCCATAGACTAATGGATAGACAGAGGTCATGAATAGAAGTTTGGGAAATCTGCTCAGATGTTTGGTTGGAGATAAGCCAACAGGATGGGATTTGTTTTTACCACAGGTAGAATTTGCATACAATAATTCTGTCAGCAGGAGCACTGGTAAATCACCATTCTAGATTGTATATGGAAGTAGTCCAAGAAATGCATCTGAATTGAGAAAGATAGATAAAGGAGAAATAAGTAGTGTTGAAGCTGAGGATTTTGCAGAACATTTGAAGAACATTCATGAGGAGGTGAGGAAGCATATTACCAAGATGAATGTGCAGTATAAGATTAAGGCAGATGAGAAAAGGAGGCATAAGAAATTTCAGGTTGGGGATGAAGTCAAGGTTCATTTGTGGAAGGAGCGGTTTCCAGTTGGTACATATAACAAGCTGAAAATGAAGAACTTTGGACCATGTAAGATACTGAAGAAGCATGATTCAGGAAATGCATATGAGGTAGGATTGCCTACTGAGCTGAACATTTCACTAGTGTTTAACATTTTAGATTTGATAGAGTATCATGAAGGAGGTGTTGAAGATGAGGTTGCAGTAGCACAGTGGAGTATTCCAGCAACTAGTTCAGATATCAAGGAGATTGAAGACATACTAGACAGTCGTGTTGGCAGAAGCACAAGGAACAAGACATATGAAGAGTATTTGGTCAAATGGAAAGGACAAGCTGTTGAAGATTCATCATGGCTAACAAAGGAGGAGGTTAACCGTCTTGGTTTTCCTCTGCACACCTGAGTCGTGACAGGGTCACTTCTCAAATTACCCCAGGTGTCTGATGCAGGAGCATTCTGGGTGTAAGAGCAATCTTGCATCACCCAAAAAAAATATTTATATTTTTGTATTCAATAAGGGCTATCTTGTGCAGAGTTGCTATTTATGGAAACTTGCTATTTTTAGTAAGTTGGTCTTACGATCTCGGAATGTCTAATTTTACATATGGAGGTTCATCTCAGTCATATCAGCCTGCTAGCAAAGTTTCATGGCTAGATCAGGTGTAGTTTTGAAGATATTGAAGATTTTCGGTATTGGCAGCAGGGTACAGAAACTTCAAACTCAGTTTTGAAGGCTTTAGAGGCCCCGGATGAGGTTGAAAACTTAGGTGACAAGTGCTTTGTGCTAGTCAAGCTTGTAGAGCACTTCGTGGCATTTCCAGAATGGGGTTATAATAGCCAATCGGGTCAACGGGCGATGACTTATGGTCTTCGAAAGTTGGGTCACCTAAAATGGCAGAAAATAATTTTTCTTCAAAAAAAATTTTTGGGTTTCAAAACTCATTTTGAGCCGACTTTGATGTAATAAATTGTAAAATAAAATAATTCTAAGTTTGGTCAGCCCTAAGGGCTAAATTTTTAGAACCTTCTCGGGCGGTGGAAATTGCCTATATAAAGAAGGCACGTAGTGTTGTCTAGGGCAATTCTGTGTAGTAGATCTGGGTATTGATTCGAGGATTTTTCCTACAGAATATTGTAAGGGAATGCCCATGTGGCTTTGCATATTGTAATTCTGAAAGTTTGTAATTCCACATTTGTGGAGATAATAAGAAGCCAATTTTCTGTTCTTGCATATTATTGTTGTTGTTTCTCTATTTCTGTTATGTGTTTGTGGTACTAAGGGGAACACCCTTCATCAGATATTCCCGCTCAAACTTTCCTATAATAAATGCTTGATATAACTTTCGATACGAAAAAATATTAGCTCGGTGACAACTAAAATTTTCATCTACTCGGTTAACATAGAATTTCTTCATCGGTTGATACATGTGCTTGGTTAACCTTAGATAGTGATTATCGATGGGTAACCAACTCTTGGTCTCTCTTTTATCAATTGTATAACAATGTTAGCTCATGACAATTCAACCATAGTGCATCTTTATTGATGCTGATCTAGTATAAGAACATTATGCATAAGGAACAGTATGTAAAATGTGATCATTTGAAATGTCAGTCCCATACATACCTATTTCACCTTAAGTGGAGGTACCTGTTAGCACCTGCAAAACTTTTTCTTCGGTCTCTGTAATTTTTTTTTCTATCTCTAGCCTTAAACACTAGTTCTAAATTCATATTTCTAGCTGTTGGTGAGAAAAGCCCTAATTTGTCTTGGCCAAGTTCTATTCCTTCGTTACTTTTTTGGGCCAATTAAGTGCCTTTAAATGCATGTGTGCTTTGTTGTTGCTTAGTCTCCCAATGATTTTGAAATATTCCTTTTTGTTTCACGACTCTCTGAAACCTTTTGTCGCACAATCTCTAAATCCTTTCAACATATTCCCTACCTTTTAGAGACTCTACGATTGTGGTTTGTCACCAGGTTGCAGCAGTTAATATTGGCATTCAGTGACCCTGCTAGTGGTTAGTTGGTAAGTCACGACAGTCAAGGATAGCATCTGGTGACTTGCCTGGCCGTTAGTCATTAGATCTGTAGATCTTGGCGGTTCATCCAGACACTTAGATTTTCATACAGTCGCCAGATCTCCAGATAAAGTCAAAGTCAGTGAAATGTTTCTGAGATTGCATGACTACCGTGGGATGAAGACAGGATCGAGGGTCATCATTTAATCTCTAGATATAACCTAGGGTAAGGAAAAGTTCTAGTGACTTGGAGAAGGCTTTGTTCTCATGGTCTCTTAATTTAACTAGAGTTAAGAGGAATGTCTCGCAACTATGAGATGCCTTTGGTCACGAGGTTGCTGGATTCTTCTTGGGTTAATATTTTCTTTCAACAACTCAGAGACATATAGTGTAGTCGTGTAGTCTCCAAATGCCATAAAGTTGAGTAATTTCTAAAAATTTGACATTTGCACTTGCCGAATATTTTAATGTGTCTAGTCCTGATTGGTCGCTGAGAGTTTATGATGTGCCCATGGATTTTTCTAGGGCTTATTGACTATTGTGATTTTCAAGAGCCAGTTTGATGGATCAATCAAAAATTGACATGTGGCAGTAGGGTGTTCAATAGATATAGCTTGGCGATGACATGGATTGATAGACAAATCATAAGGTGCCACGAGTCCAAGTGGGCCCAAGTTTTCTGAGCTCAGTCTCTAAGTCGTGTAACCTGGATTGAATATTCCTTTCTTTTCTATGACTATGATTTTTCATTAGTCAAGTGATGTCCCAATGAAATTGAAATATTGCTTTTTGACTGCGACTATGCGATGTGGTTAGTCGTGTGATCTCAGTAGTTAGAAATAACATTCAACAACCTGGGGAGTGATTACTTTTTCTTTAGTCATTGAATCTCGTAAAGGTTGATCACATCAAAAGGAATGGTATAGGTGGATATGTTGTTAGAGGGAGCTGAGGTGTCAAATTTTTATTGGTTGTAGGACAATGAGTTGGCAGTTATTAATGGGCCCAAGGTCTTCATTTTATGGAGTAAGTTAAAGTTCAGCCAAGATCTATGGTTGTTGTATATTCTCAAGAAAAAGATGCATGATGTTTATCCTACATGATCATGAAATGACCATTGATCTTAGTATGCTCAGAGTTTATAAAGATAGATTTAGTGATTCAGTGACTGAAGGTTGTCTCCCAGTCTCATGCCTTTAATAATTAAGTGCTTAAATAGTCAGTGACCTGGCGGGCAGTTAAGAATCTCTTCAGTCGCGTGATCTCTGAAATGTTTAATGGTTAAGGAAAAGACTATGACATCATGAGACTACAGTCATCGAATCACTAAGTATAACTAAAGTTAAATAAGATGTCTCATGATCTAGCGACTAGGACAAAATGTAAACCAAGATTCCTATTAGAGTTAAACTATGAAGCCTGGGAAAAATGAGAAGATCTGACAGTGATAGTATAAAGAAGATCTAAATTTGAATGTTGGTCCTTGATTTGCTGTCTCATGCCATACATGTATCCATTTCTATCATATTTGAATATTTTAAGGGTTTCTCAATGATAAAAGGACTAGTATTCAATGCTTAAGCGGCTAGATCTGGTAGATATGATTTTGTCAACTATTACAGTGTGGTCTAGAGAGTATGATGATTGATGCAGAGGGTTTGTACTGTAAAAGAGTGGGTATTACAATAGCTCAAGGCATGTTGTAGGTGATTGATCAGATTTATTAGTATGGTAGATTCATGATCTTTGGTACATTGCTCTAAAATTTCTCATAAATGAAGATCATTCTAAGATCTGATCAGACCAGGTTTCTTGGTTTTCCTCCAATGCAATAAATTTTGATTAAATTTATTTGGTTTGGTGGGTAAACCCTAACCCTAGCTATCCAAAGCTTGTTGCATCCTAACTTCTTTTAGGATACCAAGATAGCTAGGCAATATATATTACAGAAATTTTATTTTTAGAGGGTGGTTGATGGTGTTATGTTGATAGTCAATGTAAAAGACTAAAGAGGGAGAGCTTGGATTTAGGGTTTGTTTCCTAGCATTTTGTTATTTTGGCAATGTATTGATTCTGCAAATCCTAATGAGAATACACATGAATTCCAATCTCAGATTTATGTTTGTCTTCTTGTCTTCATCTTGGATTCTTCTATGTTAATGTCACAAAGTGAGTTAATATATGGTATACAAAGTATATTGTGAAGTTATCTTTGAGTTCTTGACAAAGTCAGGATTAAAGTCTTTAAGGTAGTTTCAGAGAATGCATGGTGAAATAGGAATTTGATGACTAGGTGTGGGAGGGAGAGGGATAATAGGAAAAGCATTTATTCTAAATTTAAGGGTATTTGAGTTTGGGTTTTTAGTTGATATGTATTGTTGGTGACTCTATGCCCTAGGTTAAGGTACTGGTCCATTCTCTAGAAGCAGTTCATCATCATCAATCACAAATATAAATGATAAAATCTTTAAATCAATTTGTGAAGGGTATAAATGTATAATATTTAGTGATTCCTTTAAGAAGTGAATCAAGGGTACACCCGCCTGAGCATCTAGGCTCAAAGTGTAGGAGGATCTTTTTTTATCCTTGTTAATTGGCCATTTTCCTTGCAGACTTTCGAGTGGTGATAGAGTCAATGACATTAGTTTTTCAATCATAGTGTAAACCTACAAGTAGAAAGAGAAGGGGAACCAACAAAATGGTGACTTTGTTGAAACAGATAGAAAAATCTTGCTAAAGAAATTATACTCTCTAGTGTTTCATTGTTAAATGAAGTTTCAGATAAGTTTTCCCATCCGAGTCACCAATAGAATGGTGACTCTACTAGGGAGGGTCTAAAGATAAAAATTATTAGAGGACTCTTGTGTTTCTCCTATTGTACTCAGTTGTTTTCTTGAAAAAATTAAAATATTTCCCATATTTGGTGGGTGGCAACTCAAAGGGTTAGAACCAGTGTTATAGACTGTAGACCATGGATAAAAGAAGGAATGCTAGGTCTTTTTTCAAGAATCATCTAGAGGTTACTTTGGAACAGTTACCTAGATCAGAAAAGAAAAGTTGGATTAGGAGAAATGGAGAATCTACAAGTGCCCTTATGAAGGAACAAAGTAATGCCAGAAATAGAGCACCACATGCATCCTCTAATGAGGAGAATTCACAATATAAAAGTTATAAATCAGATAGTGGTCACTCTAGGGACAATTTCTATGATACCCTAGACACCTTGTTTCAAGATAAAGATTCATTACCTGCAGGAAAAAATGTACAAGCTAGAGAAATGGATTTTGGACAAAATTTAGACCTTGATGAGAATTTGTTTAGATGGAAACCCATGGGGCCAAGATGGGTCCATTTCCCGTACCAAAATCTTACTAATATGGATGTATCATCAAGTTCTAAGGATGTCATGATAGACCCAAATGACCTGAGTGCACTAAGGTTATAGTTGGCAGAATAGGATGCCATACACAAGAAATTACAAAAAAAAAGAGAGGCTGAGAAAGTGAATGCTTTGATAGAAAGAGAGTCTCTACTTAGAAAAATTAATGAGCTAAAGGAGAGAAACAAAATGCTTGGTTCGGCTCCTAAAACTTTTTAGCATGATGTTTTTGGTGATCTTGATGCTTTGAGAAGTGAGCAAAAACATTTTCTGCAAGACCATAAATTTGATAAAGAGGGCCCTGTGATTAGACAAGTTCAGAGTTATACTTTTCTTCCTAAGGATAAAGATGGGCATGAGATTACTAGGCCTATTGTTGCTATAGGAGAAAAGGGAAAGAAAAAGATGGTGGGACTCCAAATAAGCAAGCCAGTGGCAATACCAGAGGTCCCACCACCCATTTCAAATAAGGATACAGAGATGGAAAGAAGAAGAAGAGAGGATGATGACCTAGCAAGAGAATTAGAGAGGGTTGAAATTGAAGCTTCCATTGCAGAAAAAAGATAAATATTGACCCTAAACAACAAAAAAATGTACAAGTAGATGGAAATGTAAATGTAAACATCAACCCTAAAGGGAACACTAGTTCAAATTTTCAAAGAAGACCTATACAATTAAAAGGCTATAGACAAATCAGCTTTGATGAAATACCAGGTTACCCAAATGATTTTCCTACTAATATAAGAGATAAGGTACCTAAGTTTGCTGGTAACAATGCCATTAGTTGTGAGGAACATCTTAGGTTATTTGTTGATATGCTAAATGATTATGAGGTGGAGCATGAGGATGTAGTCATGAAATTATTTGTTCAATCTTTGGTGGAGGATGCTAGAGATTGGTTCAAAAGACTCCCTGACCAATGTATTGATGTATGGTGAAAATGTGACCACACTTCTATGAATCTTTACATGCAAGAAAACTCAACAATGAGCCCTCACAAATCGATCCATAGCTCTCTATGCATGGAGTTGCAAGATTTGTAAAATTACTCTCAACTAGAGCTATAAAATCATGACCTTGCTAGTCAACCACACAATGAGAGATTCCAAATCAAAGACAAGAGAAACAATGCCAATATCTCCAATGAAATCAATATGGATACAACGCAATGCAAACTAATCTATGAGAATGAAAGATGCAAGCTATGCTATGAAAGGAAAATACAAGTGTTACAAATCCTCCTATTAAGCTATGTGAGATTAATCTATTGCATAAAGGAAATCTATACTAAAAATGTCATTATCATGCAACTATGATGTAAGAGAACAAGCTACATAAAATGCAACAACAATGTCTTCAAATCTTGAATGCAAGAATGTCTTCAAAGAGCTCCAAATGACCTAGAAAACTTGCAGCATAACATTAGCATAAAAACCTAAGATGTGAAAATGAAGGAGAGAGCTCTCCTTTTATAAGAAATGAGATGAAAATGGACCATTGAGATTAAGAGGCAAAAGACTTAATCAACGGTGGAGGAAAAAAAGAAGCTTGATCCTTGTGCACAAATATCCTCCAATAGGAAAATAGGAGTTGACTTTAGTGTCCATATGAGATAAAAAGTACTTTTTCTCTTTTTATAAAATAAGAATAATGTTTTATTTGTGCAACATAAGATAAGAAGAAAAGTGGGGATTTTTTATTTAAATAAAAGGGGAGGAAATTCCTTTTAATTAAATAAAGGCTTACAATAAAGTGATTTTATTATTTAATTAAAAGAGATTTTTAATTAATTAAAAGGGAGCATGTTCTCTTAATTAAATAAGATTTTTATTTTTTTCTCTTTTAAATTAAATAAGGCTCAAACTTTAGGAAATATTGAATTGATTATGATTTGATCAAGGAAATTGATATAATTGATATTGTAGATATTTGAAAATATTGATTCAGGGATTTGAAAAATTGCTAAATGGGGGCCCAAAGTCTAGGTGACCATTTTAGGGTGCATATATTTGCCCCTCTTTTAATAATGTGTGATCATTTCGGGAACACATGCAATCAAAGAATAAATTGAAATGTGAGATCGATCTAGGATCACAAAACAACCTAGATGTGTGTTCATTTTGGGAACACATCAAGATAAAAATAAGCAAAAGCTGAAAGAGAAGACCAACACCATCACTGCTAGGTGCAAATCAAGCCTTAGAGAAAACTATCACCATCGCTGCTAGGCAATAATCAAGTCTGAAAAATAGGAGATAAAAATTGGAAGACAAAATCACCACCGTCGCTACTAGGTGATAATCAAGTCTGAAAATAAGAATCTCAAGCTGAGCTAAATGATAAAACTGAATCAAAGATTAAAGCTAATAGGTACTACCCCCTCGGAATCAAAATTGAAATCAGATAGAGGAGAACAACAAATTGATAAACCTGATCAAGTCACAATAAATCATAATCGAAGGATGGAGCATGATAGGATAACCATCAAATAGTGAAGATATGCCCTAGGTTGATGAGGTTTAACTAAAAAAGATATAGGATAAAGATTAAGTCAAACCTTAGAGAGAGGAAGCGAAAGGGGTGAATGAAAGACTAAAATTTTGGAAGACATGGAAAGGAAGAAATTCCATCAAAGATCAAAGAATTATGCCTCAAAAGGTCAGTCAACTGCATAGAAGAATGAGAAATCTTAGAAATGCGACTCAAATTTTGATTTCAAGTCTGAAATTAGATAGAAAATGATGTGATATGAAAGAATAGAAATGAAAGATATGATCAAGAAAAATAAAAAAATGAGCATAGTTGACCAATTAGTCTGTAGATGATAAAAAGGAGAGCTCTCTCCATATGCAAGATGCAAAAACTAAACTATGATGAACCTAAGAATGTAAGCTACTATGAAAGTGGTTGACTTGCAAGGTCAAAATGCCTATAGACATCTAATTATCATCATCAAGCATTATTGGTAGCATCGTAAGATCATACAATGCACACTAGCATAACTATGTGGATATGAATATGATCTTTATCAGATAGAAATGTGGGAATCTCACCTAGGCACCAAAGACATGTAGGTCAAGATGACTAATGTAGTGAGATTACCTAAGTTTGATATGGCAAGATTATGCTTGTATCAAGACACATGAAAGTTAGGATAACTAGAAGCATGCACTCGCAAAATAGTCAAGGATAATATCTTGTCAATCCCTAGTGTCGAGTAAGACCAGCATAAATGCTTATGATAGTTAGGATCAACAAAATATACCCATAAGCAGATAAAGAAAGAAAACATGTTCTCATACCCTCAGTCTTCTAGCTATGCATCATTGAAAACTTCTTAGGGAGAGACCACTCATCAAAGAAATCCTCATAGACAGCACACAAAGAAAAATAAAGTCAACATATCTCAAGCGAGTTGATTGTTTAAGTGTGTGTGTGTTGGTCATAGAGTCAAATTTTGAGGATCAAATTTGCTAATGAGTGATATCGCATCATACTTAGACTGGTGGGTAAGACATCTGATAAGTGTTGAGAAACACTCGACGCTAGGATAGTGTTGAAAAACACAGTTTGGGGTGGTGTTGAAAAACAACTGTTTGTGAAATGCCCCAAGAGACAAATGCACCTAAAGGACCTATGCTAACAGGTATGCCCCCTAGACAAAAATAAAGACCAATTCCAGACCAAGGCAACAAGGTCAAGTCATGATGAAGAATTGCTAAGTGTCGACGAGGCATGCTAAAATACAAGGGTGCAAAAAGTGTCAAGTAGCGCCTGTTTCCAAGTTTTCACCACTTGGAGATTTTTTTTTTATTTTTTATTTTTTCTTTTTTTGTATTTTTGCTACCAAGGCGCCTATTTCCAGGTTTTCACCAGGGCACTTTTTCTATATTTTTTTTTTGTATTTTTTCAATTTTTTTGATTTTTTTGTATTTTTTTTCAGGACTGTATATGCTTTTTAGGATTTTTTCAGCATCATATATGAATTTTTTTTTGGTATTTTTTCAGGATCAATTAAATATGTACAAAGGATGCCCCCAAATAGAAACGGGCATTAAGGATAGAACTTCTTTAGGTGCAAAATGTTGATGGGCTCAAGGAGTTGTTCTCCATCTTCATTCGATAGTAAATATGCACCTGTACCAAAAACTGCTATAATAATGTATGGTCGAAGCCAATTAGGTTTGAACTTGCCCTTTTGTTCTCTGTTTTGTTGATTCTTAGGGTTCTCTCTCAAAACAAGATCACCTATCTGAAATTCCCTAGGGCGAACCTTCTTGTTGAATGCTTTGGACATACGCTTCTGATATACTCTCATGTGATCAATGGAAGCCTTACGCTTCTCATCTAGAAGTTCTAGTTCTTGTAACCTCATGGTGCGGTAATCCTCATCTGTAATCAAACCTTTGAGAGATATTCTAAGTGAACGTATCTCTACTTCTAAAGGCAACACTGCTTCAACGCCATAAGTAAGAGAAAAAGGAGTAGCTCCTGTAGGTTTACAAATGCTAGTTCTATAGGCCCATAGTGTCAAATTGATTTGTAAGTGCCAATCCCTACCATTCTTGTGTACTATTATATGAAGGATTTTAAGAATGGTTTTATTAGAGGCTTTTGCCTATCTATTTCCCTGTGGAAAATAGATGGAGGACCAATGTTGCTTAATTTTAAACTTCTTGCATAAATGCTTTAGGTCCTTGTTCTTGAATTAACCTCCATTATCAGTAATAATCTTAGAAGGCACTCCAAATTGGCAAATAATATGATTCAGAATAAATAGGGAAACTATTTTGCCTAAGGCAACAGAAAGAGGGATTGCCTTTACCCATTTCATGAAATAATCAGTAGCTATGATGATAAACTTATGTCCACCTGATGAGTTAGGGTGAATTTTCCCAACAAGGTCAAAGGCCCAACACTAAAATGGCCAATGAGAAATAGAAGGAATTAGCTCCCTCCCTAGAGCGTGAATCAGGTTTCCATGTTTTTGACATTTCTCACAAGATTTAGAGAAATTTACTACATCATTTTGCATTGTGGGCCAGTAATACCCCACCCTAAGAAACCTTCGGGTCATGGCAAGACCATTAGAGTGTCCACCACAAATGCCCTCGTGAATGTCAACTAACACTCGGTCAGATTCCTCCTTTTCCAAGCACCTAAGAAGTGTCCCATCTAAACCCCTCCTATATAAATCACCAGAGATAAGGGTGTGGTGAGAGGCGTTACGGATGAGGTTTTGGCATTCAAAATAGTTGAAAGTGTCATGGATGATGTCATTGTGTAGATATGAATAGAGAGCACCATAGCAAGAAGACTCATGTGTTACAAGGGTACAAATGACATTGCTTTCAGATGAGTCAAATATGGGGTGATGTAGCTCTTCCACTAGGAATTCAAATCCATATTCATGTTGTTTCAATTGTAGGAGTGAAGCTAATGTAGCCATAGCATCTACAACTTTGTGTTCTGCTCTAGGGATCTATTGAAATGTTACAAAGGAAAAGTAACATCTCAATGAATCAACCATCTTTTTATAAGGTATCAATTTATCATCTTTGGTTTGATACTCCTTATTGACTTGGTTGATAATTAATTATGAATCCCAAAGACATGAAACTTTGTTATGTTCCATTCTATAGCTAGTTTCAATCCATTGGTTAATGCTTCATATTCTGCAATATTATTTGTAAATGGGAATAAAAGTTTGTACCATTTTGGTATATTATACCCATGAGGAGAAATAAACAATACTCCCACACCTGATCCATTTTGCATGTTGGAACCATCAAAGAACATCTTCCAAGTGTGAGTGGTCATGTATAGAATGTGTTCATCTAGGAACTCTACTTGAATAGGCACACTATCCTTAACTGGAAAATCAGCTAACTGATCAGCAATAGCTTGTCCTTTTATGGCCTTTCTCTCAATGTACTCTATATCAAACTCAGATAAAACCATCATCCACTTAGCAAGTCTACCCGTGAGGGCAGCCTTACTAAGAAAGTACTTAAGAGGATCAATTTTTGCAACCAAATGTATAGTATGAGCAAGCATATAGTGTCACAACTTTTGGGAAGCAAACACTACTACAAAGAAAGACTTCTCAATGTTATTATAATTGATCTCATAAGATACTAGAGTATGACTGATGTAGTATATGGCCCTTTCTTTTCCAGTGTCATCTAATTGAGCCAACAATGCCCCCAAGGAAGACTCTATTGCTGAAATGTACAAAATCAATGGTTTCCCTAGAATAGGAGGCATCAAAATTGGAGGATTAGCTAAATACTATTTTATTTGATCAAGGCTCTTTTGGAAATCCTCATTCCACGCACATGTGACTCCCTTATGCAATGTTTTATTGAAAGGTTGTGCTCTATCTGCAAGTTGTGAAATAAACCTCCGTATAGATTGGAGTCATCCTTGAAGACTTCTTATTTGACTTATGTTCTTTGGAGGTGGCATATATAAGATAGCTTGGACCTTTTCAGGATCAACCTCTATTCCTTTTGCTGAAATTATGAATCCTAGAAGTTTACCTGAGGTAACTCCAAATGCACACCTTTTCGGATTCAATCTAAGTTGAAACTATTCTATGCAATCTAGAATCACTTCCAAATCATCAAGGTGTGTATCTTGTTTCCTAGATTTAGCCAAGGTATCATCCACATAATCTTCCATGTTCTTATGCATCATATCATAAAAAATTGTGGTCATAGCTCATTGGTATGTTGCTCCTGCATTCTTTAGGCCAAATGGCATGACGTTCCAACAATAGGTTCCCCATGCACATGTGAAAGTTGTTTTCTCTTGATCTTCGGGAGCTATTTTTATCTGGTTATATCCAGAAAACCCATCCATTAAGGAGTATATCTCATAACCTACCATCATATCCACTATCATGTCTATGTTTGGGAGTGGAAAGTCATCCTTTGGGCATGCTTTGTTGAGGTCTCTAAAGTTTTTGCAAATGCGAATGGACCCATCATGTTTTGAAACTGGAACAATATTGGAGATCCACTCAACATAGTCAATAGCTCGAATGAATCTTGCACGTAAGAGCTTTTCTAATTCAACTTTAACAAGAAGAGCTACATGAGGGTGCATTTTCCTCAACCTTTGTTTGATCAGTTTTATTCCTAGAGCTATAGATAGATGATGCATAATAAGATTAGTGTCAAGCCCTAGCATATCGGAATACGTCCAAGCAAAGTTGATTTTCTTCTTTTGCAAAAACTTTGTATATGCCTCTTTTTCTTCAACTAATAGAGACTGAGCTAGGTGCACTATTTAGGGAGCCTCTTCTGTATTCAAATTCACTGGTTGTGTGGGCTCAATGAGAACTGATGACCTATCTTGGAAGTAACTTGGCAAGTAATTAGGTACCCCATCCTTAGGCACCTCAAAGAGGTTTTCACCCTTGGATATGTCATTTATTTTTACTATTTTGAGTTCTGACACCGCCAAAAAGTAGTTTTCGCCATCAGAACCATCTTTCTTTTTCTTTTTTTCTTTTTTTTTTAGACTGAGGTACTTAATATCAGGCTCCGTCATACTTTTTGTTGGTTCACTGGTGGAAGAGACTATGGGTTCAAGAGCATTTAGATAACAAGCAATTTCATAGTCATTCTAAAATTTTAAGAGCTGAGGCTCTTGGTGACGTTGAGACCAATCAATTAGGTGGAAATGAACAAGGGGTAGGTCAATGACTAGTTCAACATTATGTATGTGGAAGGTGTTATCTCTGGTGACCATACAATATGGATTCATCAAGATACCCGAATCAGGATTTTCCCTACCAAACAAAGCGTCGTCCACTAAGGCAATTTGAGGAGTCCAATCCTCTAGTCCTACACTAGGCTCATTGGTCACATCGGGTTGAGTACTATAAGTATGGACAAAATCCATGTCCAAATCAACTGTTGCATCTAAAAGTGATGAAGGGTGCTCCCCTTAATACCACAAACACATAACAGAAATAGAGAAACAACAACAATAATATGCAAGAACAGAAAATTGGCTTCTTATTATCTCCACAAATGTGGGATTACAAACTTTTAGAATTATAATATGCAAAGCCACATGGGCATACCTTTACAATATTCTGTAGGACAAAGCCTCGAATCAATACCCAGATCTACTACCCAGAACTACCCCAGACAACACTATGGGCCTTCTTTATATAGGCATTTTCCACCGCCCGAGAAGGTTCCAGTAATTTAGCCCAAAGGGCCGACCAAACTTAGAATTATTTTATTTTTCAATTTATTGCATCAAAGTCGGCTCAAAATAACTTTTGAAACCTGAACAAAAATTTTGAAGGAAAATTATTTTCTGCCATTTCAGGTGACCTAACTTCCGAAGACCATAAGTCATCACCAGTTGACCCGATTGACTATTATAACCCCATTTCAAAAATGCCATGAAGTGCTCTACAGGCTTCACCCATGCAAACACCCATCACCCAAATTTTTGACCTCATCCAGGGCCTCTAAAGACTTCAAAACTGAGTTTAATGTTTTTGTACCCTGCTGCCAATACTAAAAATCTTCAATATCTTCAAAACTAGACCTGATTTAGCCATGAAACTTTACTGGCAAGCTAATATGACCGACATGAACCTCCACATGTAGAAATCAAAACATTCAGAGATTTATGACCAACTTACTAAAAAAATAGCAAGTTTCCATAAATAGTAGCTCTGCACAAGATAGCCCTTATTGAATACAAAAACAAAAAATATTTTTGGGTGATGCAAGATTGCTCTTACACCCAGGATGCTCCTACATCAGACACCTAGGGTAATTTGAGAAGTGACCCTGTCACGACTCAAGTGTGTAGAGGAAAACCAAGATAGTTAACCTCCTCCTTTGTTATCCATGATGAATCTTCAACAGGTCATCCTTTCCATTTGACCAAATACTCTTCATATGTCCTGTTCCTTGTGCTTCTACCAACACGACTGTCCAGTATGTCTTCAATCTCCTTGATATCTGAACTAGTTGCTGGAATACTCCACTATGCTGCTCCAACCTCATCTTCAACACCTCCTTCATGATACTCTGTCAAATCTGAAATGTTAAACACTGGTGAAATATTCAGCCCAGTAGGCAATTCTACCTCATATGCATTTCCTGAATCATGCTTCTTCAGTATCTTACATGGCCCAAACTTCTTCATTTTTAACTTGTTATATGTACCAACTAGAAACCACTCCTTCCGCAAATGAACCATGACTTCATCTCCAACCTAAAATTCCTTATGCCTCCTTTTCACATCTGCCTTAGCCTTATACTATGCATTCATCTTGGTAATGTACTTCCTCACTTCCTCATGGATGTTCTTCAAATATTTTACAAAATCCTCAGCTTCAGCACTACTTATTTCTCTTTTATCTATCTTTCTTAATTCAGATGCATTTCTTGGACTACTTCCATATACAATCTGGAATGGTGATTTACCAGTGCTCCTGTTGA
Source organism: Chamaecyparis obtusa (assembly GCA_027943335.1). Taxonomy (NCBI): domain Eukaryota; kingdom Viridiplantae; phylum Streptophyta; class Pinopsida; order Cupressales; family Cupressaceae; genus Chamaecyparis; species Chamaecyparis obtusa. Next base: position 46,768 of record BSBK01009483.1, read on the forward strand.
CAGAACTATTGTATGCAAATTCTACCTGTGGTAAAATCAAATCTTATCCTGTTGGCTTATCTCCAACCAAACATCTCAGCAGATTTCCCAAACTTCTATTCACCACCTCTGTCTATCCATCACTCTGTGGATGATGTGATGAACTAAACTTTAAATCTATCTTCAACTTCTTCCACAATGTCCATCAGAAATATCCAACAAACTTAGTGTAACTATCTGAAACTATAGTCTTTGGCAAACCATGTAGTCTCACTACTTCTCTGAAAAACAATTCTACTACCTGAACAGCATCATTAGTCTTCTTGCAGGGAATAAAATGTGTCATCTTTGAAAATTTTTCAACTACCACAAAAATTGAATCATGTCCCCGCTGTGTCCTTGGAAAACCAAGAACAAAGTCCATACTGATATCCTCCCAAGGCTTCTCTGGTATAGGTAATGGCTGATACAACTTTGTATTCTACTTCACTCCCTTCGCCATCTGACATACTCGGCAACTCTATACAAAATTCTTGACATCTTGTTGCAACTGTGGCTAATAATAATTTTCACTAACCAAAGCAAGAGTTTTATCTTGACAAAATATCCAGCCAATCCTCCGCTATGCTTCTCCTTGATGAGATTCTCTCTCATAGAGCTTCGTGGAATGCACAACTGACTCCCTCTGAATAGCATATCATCTTGGATGATAAAATCCAGCCATTTTGTCCTATCTAGAGTAACAGGTTCTGTACAAGCTTTCCAACCTTCACCAAAATCAAGATCCTTTGGATACAAATTCTTGAGTTCCTTGAACGCAACCACCTTAATCTGCATCTCTGTCAGCAATAGTTGCCTTCTGCTAAGAGCATCTACAACCTTGTTAGACTTTTCACTTTTGTGTTTCAAAACAAATGTATAACTCTGCAAAAACTCAACCCATTTCAAATGCCTTTGATTCAACTTTCCTTGACTATTCAAATATTGCAAAGCTTGATGATCAGTATATAAAAAAAACTCCTTAGGAAGCAGATAGTGCCTCCACTTTTTCAATGCCTGAACTATAGCATAAAATTACTAATCATAAATAGAATATTTTCTCTTGGCATCATTTAACTTCTCACTGAAATAAGCAACAGGTTTACCTTCTTGGCTCATAACGGCTCCTATTGCAGTACCACTAGCATCACAATCTACTTGAAACACCTTATTAAAATTTGAAAGTGCTAAAACAGGTTGTTCTGTAACTTTTTGTTTGAACAATTGAAAAAAAAAAATTTGCCCCATTAGTCCACTTAAACTCTTTTCTATCCCCTCCCATTGTTTCAGTCAAGGGTCCACAAATACTACTAAAATTTCTAATAGACTTTCTATAAAAGCTAGCCAAACCATGAAAAGATCTTACCTCAGTAGCACTCCTTGGAGTAGGCCATTCAAGGATAGCCTGTACCTTCTCTGGGTCCATTTTTAGACCTTCTGCTGAAACTACAAATCCCAAATACACTAACTCTTTCTTCACAAAATTGCACTTCTTCAAATTAATCAACAATTTTTCATCTCTCAACTTCTCAAACACCATACAAATATGCATCATATGTTCCTCCAATGTCTTGCTAAAAATCAAAATATCATCTAGGTAAACAATGACAAACATACCTAGAAATTCTTTCAGAACCTCGTTCATGAGCCGCATGAAAGTGCTCAGTGCATTGGTTAGCCCAAAAGGCATGACTAACCACTCATATAGTCGTTCCTTTGTCTTGAAGGCAGTCTTCCATTCATCTCCTTCTCTGATCCAAATCTAGTGATATCCACTCTTTAGATCTATCTTTGAGAAATACACAGCTCCACTCAAACAATCCATAATATCATCCATTTGTGGCAATGGAAACCTATACTTGATTGTGATATTGTTTATTGCTCTGGAATCTTTACACATCCTCCACTCTCCATTCTTCTTTGGTACTAATACCACTGGTACAGCATAGGGACTCAGACTCTCTCGAATCAACCCCTTCTGCAATATCTCATGTACTTCTCTATTCAACTCTTCACTTTCTGCTGGTGTCATTCTATGTGCTATCTTGTTTGGCAAACTGGCTCCTGGAATCAAATCCATCTAATGACTGATCCTCCTTATGGGTGGTAATCCATCAGGTACATTATCAGATACAATATCTGAAAACTTGTTCAACAAATCTGCAACCTCTTCAAATACATCCTCTACTTCTTCTTTACTAGCTTTTGGAATTAAAGCAAAACACACATGCTCATGCCTCATACCATCTAGGAATTTTCTTCCATCAACAAATGTTATTCTTGCACTACCACATACCTTTTCTTTGGTCTCCTTCAATGGCTTTAGCTTATGTCACACTCCATCCTTTGTCAGGGAATAGGTATTCGCACGGCCATCGTCTACAACACATCTATCAAACTGCCACAGTCTACCCAACAACATATGACATGCATCCATAAGGATAATATCAGATAGTACCTCATCTTGGTTCCTGTCGATCTTGTACTTTACCAAGCACTGTTCACTGATCATGACCTTGTGGTCATCCTGCACCCAAGCAATCTGATATGGATGTGGGTGTTTCTGTCTCTTGAGCTTCAACTTTGTCACCATCTCTTCTGACACCAAATTGTCAGTGCTTCCACTATCGATAATCATATCACAACATTTACCCTCACACTTGCATCTAGTGAAAAATAGGCTCCTCCTTTGTTCAGGTTCATTCTCACCACTCAGAAAGACTCTTCTGTTAATTAGCATTTCTCCTCTTTTAGCATCTTCAAAATTTGATGATCTAGCATCTTCATCTACATGTGCAACTCTCGCATGGCCTTCATTTCTCCTATCTGTTCTACCTTGGTGCTGAGGACATTCAAATGTCCTATGACCTTCTTCTCCACAGTGAAAATATGTTCCACGAAAGCCTCCTCTTCCAGATCCTTATCCTCTTCCTCTTCCTCTCTGATCTCTATTACTTTGATCCTGGAAATGATTGGAATTATTTCCTCTCTAATTCTGACTACTACTGATCTCATCCTTCTTTTTCGAATCTTCATTTTGGCCACCATATGACCATCCACCATGACCTCTTCCATTTTTTCTGCTCTCAAACTTCTTGTTCAGCTTTTCCTCTACTTTTAGGGCAAACTAGTATGCCTCCTCAATACTGTTCATTCAAACCAGATTCAACTCCTCCTGAATGCTTGGCCTTAACCCATTAAGGTATTGGGTAACTTTCTCCTTATCAGCTTCTGCATGGCCTGTTGTGATGAGGAGTCGATAGAACTCCTCTGTATACTCCTGAACAAATTTTCCTGCTTGCTTCAAACTTTGCATTTTCTTTAGTAGGTCAATCTCATAATCAACAGGAATGAACTATCGCTTTAATTTATCCACCATCTGATCCCATCTTGTATTTTTTCTTTCCATCTTCTATTTCGCTCCAATTGAATTTCTTGCCACCAGATCTTTGCATGACCTTTCAATCTGGCCTTCGCAAACTTGACCCTATCAGGATCCTCAACATCTTCATACTCAAAATATTCCTCACATTCATTGATCCAGTCGATCAATTTCTCTTGGTTAAGATTTCCAAAAAATGTAGGAACCTCAATCTTAGGTCTTTTCCAATCTTGAAAATCACCCGAAAAAGTCATTCTTCCTCCTGGTTCACAATTTCAGCTTCTCCTTCTTGATATTCTTCTTCAGCTTCATCCTCGCTTTCATCTCTGACATTAAGATTCATTTCTCTGTGAATCTCTTCTTGCAATGCTCGCACTTGTCTCTGTAGCTCTCTAACCTCAGGTGTCACAACACCAGCTCTTTTGCCACGTTCTCTTCGTGGAGGCATTTTCATGATGCGTGCTAAAACCCTAACCACGGTGCTGGTGCAAACTGCCTCACAGTCGGTGATCTATTTACACACTCAAGAAAACCTGCTCTGATACCACTTGATGAAGGGTGCTCCCTTTAATACCACAAACACATAACAGAAATAGAGAAACAACAACAATAATATGCAAGAACAAAAAATTGGCTTCTTATTATCTCCACAAATGTGGGATTACAAACTTTTAGAATTACAATATGCAAAGCCACATGGGCATTCCCTTACAATATTCTATAGGACAAAGCCTTGAATCAATACCCAGATCTACTACCTAGAACTACCCCAGACAACACTACGGGCCTTCTTTATATAGGCATTTTCCACCTCCCGAGAAGGTTCCAGAAATTTAGCCCTAAGGGCCGACCAAACTTAGAATTATTTTATTTTTCAATTTATTGCATCAAAGTCGGCTCAAAATAACTTTTGAAACCCGAGAAAAAATTTTGAAGGAAAATTATTTTCTGCCATTTCAGGTGACCCAACTTCCAGAGACCATAAGTCATCACCAATTGACCTGATTGACTATTATAACCCCATTTTGGAAATGCCACGAAGCGCTCTACAGGCTTGACTCGCACAACCACCCATCACCCAAATTTTTGACCTCATCCAGGGCCTCTAAAGCCTTCAAAACTAAGTTCAAAGTTTCTGTACCCTACTGCCAATACCGAAAATCTTCAATATCTTCAAAACTAGACCTGATCTAGCCATGAAACTTTACTGGCAGGCTGATATGACCGATATGAACCTCCACATGTAGAAATTAGAACATTCCAAGATTTATGACCAACTTACTAAAAAAATAGCAAGTTTCCATAAATAGCAGCTCTGCACAAGATAGCTCTTATTGAATACAAAAATAAAAAATATTTTTGGGTGATGTAAGATTGCTCTTACACCCAGGATGCTCCTGCATCAATAAGTGAGTCCCATTCAAACTCATGTGAGTCTATCTCTGAATCATTATTTGGGCCTCATGATGTAGAAGCCTCAAGGTTAGGAAAGGTTTCCCTTTCTCTAGCACTAGCATTGTTACTATCTATCGCAGCTAGGATAGCAACACTTTCCATTGTCAATCTAGCATTCATATAGTCACTATCCATCGCAGCTAGGATAGTAGGACTATCAATTATCAAATCTTTTGAATCTCCCCAAAGGAGATTTTTTGAAGGCACCCAACCATTAGACATGTCTTGCTGATTAGAGAGATTAGGTGTGTAGTCTGAGTCATTGTCACTATCCGTTGCAGCTAAGACAGGGACACTTTTTTGTTTCTTATTTGTAAAACCTAAGCCAACTGTTGACTTATTTCTTCATCTAAAAAGGGAATGGTTAAGAGGTTCAACTTTGGCATCCAACAAATGACTAAGGGGACCATGTCTTGGATAACCCATATTCTTGACCAATGTATACCCTCTACCATAAGCTCAAGGAGAAGGTGCAAAATCCTCATTATGTTGGTATTTCTCCTCTCGGTAAATCTAGTCCCTAATGGTAACCTCTTATTTTTCCTCCTGAATTGGAACTGAGGATTATACAAAATTATCAAACAATGTCATGGCTAAAGACGAGGGTCTCATATCTTGAGAAGGTTTGCCATAAGACCTAGGCAAAATTGTCAATTTTTTAATCCCCGTGCCAAGATCCATGACTTTGAATTTGTCTTTGCATTGTTCAAATGTAGTATCAAAAGTGTCAGCCTCCCTATTCAAAGGAATGTGAGACCCTGCTGAAATTGTGTTGACTGACAATGTGCTATCCCTGGGTATGCAAACTTCTACTCCATTGTAAGGGAACTTCACACACTAATGATAAGTAGAGGGGACTACTTGCATCTCATGTATCCAAGGTCTACCCAACAAAATATTGTAAGCAAAAGGACCAGCATCAATAATCTGAAACAAAATATCTTTCTCTACAGGACCAATTCAGATAGGAAGAATAGCCAATCCTTTAGAACTACATTCTACTTCATCATAAGCCTTGATAGTTATCTTCTTCCTTGTGTCAATGACTTCTTCCGAATAACCCAAGGCCTTCAATAAGCTCAAAGAAAAAATATTAAGCCCAGCACCCCCATCTATCAACACACGCTTGACACGGGTCTTGTGGATCATAACCTCTATATGAAGGGCCAAATTGTGTGGGTGGCTTAATGACTCATCATCTTCTTCTAAGAATGCAAGGTAGTGAGGGCTAGCCAAGTGGTTGACCATATTCTGGAATTGATCTACATCTATATCATTAGGGACATTAGCCACTCGCAAGGCATCCTCAAGGACACGCTTATGCTTAGGGGACAATTCCAAAAGCTCAAAGATTGAAATCTATGCTAGTGTATGTTGTAATTGGTCAACAAGATTATAATTCAACTCAGGACCAACAACAGATTTAGGAAGAACACCTTTTGACACTCGCTGCTTAGACTTACTAGAGTTAGGACCTGTTGAAAATATAGATGCAGTAACTGAGAGGGGAGGGGTGAATCAGTTAACCACAAAAATATTACCACTGATCCCTTAAATATCTTAACAAATTATTTACTGTGCCACTTGGTAAATATACAGAGAAATGCTAAAAACTTGATCCTTGAAATGTGTAATAATTAAACTATTCTTAAGCATTCATCACTGATTAACTTACATGAATAAAGAAAATAACATGAACACAAGAGACACCAGATTTACCGTGCAAACCCAATATGGGAAAAACCACCAATGTAACTAGTTACTATTTTTCACTCTTCTGAAGTGATGCCCGGTTAGAAGCCAACCCGGTAAAAGGTTACAAAACACACTGTTAGGTGTGACCTTGTTAGAGGATTTAATCACCCTGCTAGGAGTGGCCTTGTAAGAGGTCTTGAAATAATTCAATAGAACTGTTACCTTGTTAGAGGATTTACAAAATGGTTGTTAAACCAACTCGGTTAAGAGATTTTGATATCACTACTACAATTGCTAGAGAGTAATAATGAAATGACCTGCAACTGAATTGCTGAATATAGATCTCTGTTCTGTTTCACTAGATCCTTACTGATCAATTAAATCTTTGTTGTTCCTCAAGGATATCTGACCATCCTTCAAAATTTGCACACACCTTTCTTCAAAATGATTTCTGCATGTTGTATTTCTTTTATTCACCATTTGACCTTCTATATATATACCATTTCATAATCATTTAGATTGTCAAGTCGGCACTAATAATTATTATAACAGTCAGCTGGGATAAACAGACTGTAATAAAAAAATTCATTGAAAAGGCCGACCTTGCTCGGTAAACATTAATCCTGAAAAGATTTCCTTCGGTGACCAAGAGAACTTGGTAACCACAGTGAATTTTGCAACATCCTTTGGAGACCGAGAGAGCTCGGTAACCACTAATTTCCTTCGATAACTGAGGAGGCTCGGTTAACACTGATATCCTATCAAGTTTTCTTTAGACACTTGAGAGAACTCGGTAGACACTAAAAACCGCTTAGTTGACTGACTGAGCTCAGTAGACACTAAGAACTGCTTAGTTGACTGACTAAACTCGATAGATACTGAGAACCGCTTAGCTGACCAACTGAACTCGGTAGATACTAAGAGTGGTAATTGATATGACATTTGTGTGACATCAAAGATAACACATAGCTAATCCAGCAATGTCCTTTAGACAATTGTATCCAACAGGACCTCTAATAACAATGGGAGCTTGAGACTGACTCCTAGTGATTGCATTGAAGGGTTGAGACATCCTTCATAAGGGAGGACCTCTTAGTATCACAACGGGTCCTTCATCAAGCATAGGAGTTGAATCCACATCATATCCATAAGGGTCTTTCCCTCTCATCATGTTGACATTATCATCAACAACTTCAAGCATATTAATAACATTTTCAGCATTTGTGTAGGTGTAGTTGATAGCAGCCTTGCCATTCTTATTGTTAGACTTCTCTCCTTTCTCATATTTGGGCAAGGGTTCTTTAAAAGTTTTGTGATCTACATTAGTGGTTAAACCATCAACTTGTAATCTTCCTCTTTCAATAAGATCTTGGACAAGATGTGTAAGTTTAAAACAATTTTCTATATCATGTCCAATTCCATTGTGAAAGACACAGAAAGCCTTCTCATCCCACCAATGAGGTTTAGGATCTGGTATGTGAAACTTTGTAGGATCCTGAGGTTGTGCCAAATTATGAGCAATTAACATCTTGAAAATGTCTGCATAGGAGTCCCCAAGTTTGGTAAATTGTCTCTCTTCTATTTTAGGTCTCCCTTGATACTTGGGTTTATTTTCTTGTTGTGCTGAAGATGTTTGCAATTTCATGGCTTGGACTACATTAGAGAGATTAAGAACTCCTTCATTCTTAGGTTGTGATGAGTCAACAACTCCATCATTGACCACTTGCTTATTCTTATTCCAATAGGAGTTATTTTTGTCCTTATTACAATTATTATTGTTGTTTTGGCCATTGTTGTTATTAGTTGTTTTGGCCAAAATTCCTTGTTCTTTTAGGACATCCTCTATGCAACACGCCACTTCTACCATGGTATCAAAAGAATTAAATGGGATCTTCCTTACTTCATACCTTAATTCTAGTACCAAGTTGCTCACAATGATGTCTATTCTTTCCTCCTTAGGAATTATCCTTGGATATTTTGAGCACAAACATCTCCATCTTTGTAGAAAGGTAACAAAGGATTCCCCTTGATTCTACTTGAGTTTGCACAAATCAAGCATGGTGACCGACCTTGATAAGTTGTAAGCAAAATGTTGAACAAATCTTTCCACAAGCTCTCTAAATGTCTTAACTGGAGGAGTAAGGTTAGTAAACCACTCCATGGCTTGACCCTTGAGACTCCTTGGGAATAATCTCATCAAGTAGGAGTCTTCATGGTGAAAAGAAAAGCTCATTATGTAGAACTGTCTAACATGGTCGTGAGGGTCACCAACGCCATCATATTTTTCATAAGTTGGAAACTCAACTTTCTTAGGAAACTCAACCAACACCACACTCTTTTCAATTGGGTTGGGACATATGGAGTCCAAATTAAATGTGCTCTTAGGAGCCGTCATCCTTTCTATATCCTTTTGAAGTTGTTTGATCACCTCATTAGTTGATGGATCTTACTTCTTTACCTTTCGATCCACATCAAAATTATATGGGACCTTAGCACCTTTGTTGATGAGACTTTCTAGGAACTGATCCTTGTTTTTTTCTACATACCTTTCTACATATGCTTGAAAGGATGGTTCTTGTTGCATAGTCATAAAATCTATATGATCAAAGTTGGCATAACTTCCTCCATGTTGTGAGCCATGATGTTCTCATTAGGAGGGTTTCTTTGAAAGTCTAGGAGGTGACTATCTCCTATGGTGATCATATCTTGAAGTCTTTCTACCTCTAGGACTTGGGGATCTTGAGGGCATCTTGACCTTCTTCTAGGACTTGGTGAGGGAGTAGACAAGGGTGAGTGGGTCCCACTATTAGTACCCCTCCCATTGAATCAATTTTGGAGTTGTTGTGCATAGAGTCTATCTTCTTCTTCTTGAGCGACTCTTTTCCTTATGTCCAATAATGCACGTTCCTCTTCCTCTAGTTGTCTAAATTTCTCTTTTTTAGCAGCTTGTTCATCTAGATAGGCTCACTTCTCCCTTTCAATGCTCTTTAATCTCGTATTTGCATATTAAGAGGTATCTCTAAGTGGAGAAGGTTTCCTTGACTGTCTGATTACATTAGCTACATTGATGTGGTGGTCACTAGACTTGTTGCTTTGGTCTTCGTGTTGTGACCCTAAATTTGAGTGAGTTTGTTGGTGATGTCTCTCAGCTTGTTGGTGAGCATCAAGATACCTTGTGTTGATCAGGGCTGATCCAGGTGAACTAGCATATGCAGACCCAGCAGACATCATGTTACCCCTATGTCATCAAGAGTCTGGTTCATTGCTTCTCTTTGTTGTCGAGTGAAGGTGTAACTCATGTCCATACTTGATGAAATGGGTGCTAAAGAGGTACTCACTTTACTAGGATTACCTTTTGGATTAAAACAAATCTTAGATTCACTCTTAGGAGATTGATCAAAAAGGGGTCCTTTTCCCTTATGTTGTTGACCAGTCTTAACTAGTGGTAACTGGCTAAAGACAACAGGGGGTCGCTTCCCTTGATTGACTTGGTACCTTGTTGTAACTAACATGAAAGAAAGAGATTCTTAATGATAGGGTGACCTCGCAAAGTGTCAACATCAAACTAGGATAATCAAAGTTCTCTATTGTCCAAAATGAAATGAAAAGATAGAAATAAAGGGTCTTTACCAACACTGTCAAAGAGGTGCTAAAATCAAAGAATGAATATCCTTGCACTTTTGAATCAGGAGGTTGGACTAGGCCAAAATATAATTGAAATTGATTAAATGAAAGTGAGTTGGACAATAAGAGCACTAAAATTCTCCAAGAATGTAGCTAACAATTTTAGAGATCAGCTTTCTCACCAAGAATAACCTTCTATCCTGACAACTATTTCCAAAGTGGCCTTCTAAACCAATTGATGCTATTCCTAAAGGGCAAAAACTAGAGATTTAAAGTCAAAACAAGTCTCTAATGATAGGATAGAAAATTGAGCAAGCTGTAAAAAAGTTGGGTGTTTCAACTTAGGAATTCAGTTGTTTTGTGGTTTAATCAGACACATTAATAGATTTCCAGCATTTTATCAAGCACATAAGATAGCAATCAAGGAGTTTAAGCAAGCAATTGTCTTCAAACAATGAGCAAGGGGCAAAGAAACCTTGCGCATGAACAAGTATAGTGACTTAGTATTTCTACTCCTTAAAGGTTCTACTTGTGTATGTTCTTGAAAATGTTTTAGTAGGCACATAAAACACAACACCTTAACAAGTTGTCTACAAGGATATACGTGGCTTTCTAAAAGGATTCCTCAATATATGCAAGGTACATGAGGCCCAAATCCGTAGATAAGAAAAATCCAAAATCACACAGCCAGGGGGGAGATGGTAACCCAAATCTCCTCCTTCACTTCTCAAAGGTATAAAGTTCTTTGAGGCTTAGCCAAGAGTGATATCAAACTCAATTCCCAAGAGAGGTGTCTTTCAATTCACCACCCACTATTTATACTTTGTTAGAACATGGGAGTTAAGATCATCCCTTGAGGTGGTGTGTCCCCAAGTAGGCCTTCTAAAAAATAAAATTAAGTAATTCACTATCAAAAGTATTTAAAGCACTAAAGGTGGAACACTTAACTCTTCAAGTAAATGTGAAGTGATTCCAAAAGTGGAACATTTAACTCTTCAAGTAAATGTGAAGTGAGTCCAAAAGTGAAACATTTAACTCTTCAAGTGAATGTGAAGTGAGTCCAAAAGTGAAACATTTAACTCTTCAAGTGAATGTAAAGTGAGTCCACAAGGTGGAACATTTAACTCCTCACACAAACTCAAAGTGAGTCCAAAAGTGGAACATTTAACTCCTCACACAAACTCAAAGTGAGTCCAAAAGTGGAACATTTAACTCCTCACTCAAACTCCAAGTGAGTCCACACCTTAGAAAACTAATGAGATCAAGAAAGCATAAAAAGGGGAAAACTTTGTGGAACACTTAACGCTCTTTTCAAGTAGACCACTCCCCTATGTATGAATGCTGACCTTGCATCCAAAGGGTGGTAATGAGGGGTGATTAGAAATAAGCGAGTCCAACACCCAATTTAGCTAACAAGATCAATAAAAAATAATCTAAAGTTGCTTATCAATAATACTCACAAATGACAAAGGGTTGAATCAATGGAATATTTAACTTTCCAAGAAAACATAGAGTGAGTCCACAAAGTAGTGCATTTAAATTCCTATGTAAACAAGAAATGAATCCATGCCCTCAATCACTCAATGAGATATTTGATATTGGAACCAAGAATTACTTAAGGTTTAAACACAAACATTCACTTACACAAACTTGTATGAAAGAAAATCTATGTTCATTCATTTCCCATTAAGAGCATCAATTGAAATGTGTTCTATGAAAGCATGTAAACACTAAAGCCAAATACATGAGAGGTTAAATTTTAATCCTAAAATCCAAATGTTGTAGAGATGGAACAAAGTACCTCAAGCAATTTTAAGCATTTTTCATGAAAGCAAGAACACCTTCAAAACAACTTGTTAGACAAAAAAAAAGGTTAGCAAAATCCAAAATCTAACAATGGTTAGCACATGAAAAATTGGATAATCTGCAAAAAAAAATTTATTAAATGACAAAATCTGAAAATGAAACCATCATGGTTAGATTAGGCTCAGAAAGACCTTTCAACAATATATAATGCTAAAATTTTCAAAAAATTTCAAAAAGATAGCTAAGAACCCAAAACTTGCAAGATAGATAAAATAGCTCAAAACAACTCACTGTCGGGTATAGGCAATAGTACAGATGTGCAAAAATAGTGAATAAAAGCACAATAAATAGAAATGTTAGCGTAGAATATATGAATGTGCAGGACAATTAAATGAATGCGCTACAAATCAAAATAAATGCGCAGTAACTATAAATGAGTAGAAATGTTAACTGGATGTGCAAAATAGTGAAACCAATGCGTAAAAAGTATGACAGACAAAAAAATAAATGCTGGAAGACTGCCAGAAATGGATGCGCAGGAATAGTGAATGAATGTGCAGAAAATATGTATGCATCGTAGAACTTTATGTATGCGCAAAATAGAGAGGCAAAATCACAGAAAATGTATATGTGCAACAGATCGTGACAGATGTGCAGCAATCATGGACAAATGTGCAGAACTCTTCGAGGTAAAATCTACACATGAAAAACTCAAAACAGAAAATCAGAGACCGCGAATTAAGCCGAAAATATGCCAAAAAAATTGATGAAAAATGTAGAATTAAAGGACAAAGCTAATCTACTTTGCCCCACGGTGGGCACCAAAAATGTATGGTGAAAATGTGACCACACTTCTATGAATCCTTACATGCAAGAAAACTCAACAATGAGCCCTCACAAATCGATTCATAGCTCTCTATGCATGGAGTTGCAAGATTTGTAAAATTGCTCTCAGCTAGAGCTATAAATTCATGACCTTGCTAGTCAACCACACAATGAGAGATTCCAAATCAAAGACAAGGGCAACAATGCCAATATCTCCAATGAAATCAATATGGATGTAATGCAATGCAAACTAATCTATGAGAATGAAAGATGCAAGCTATGCTATGAAAGGAAAATACAAGTGTTACAAATCCTCCTATTAAGCTATGTGAGATTAATCTATTGCATAAAGGAAATCTATACTAAAAATGTCATTATCATGCAACTATGATGTAAGAGAACAAGCTACATGAAATGCAACAACAATGTCTTTAAAGCTTGAATGCAAGAATATCTTCAAAGAGCTCCAAATGACCTAGAAAACCTGCAGCATAACATTAGCATAAAAACCTAAGATGTGAAAATGAAGGAGAGAGCTCTCCTTTTATAAAAAATGAGATGAAAATGGACCATTGAGATTAAGAGGCAAAAGACTTAATCAACGGTGGAGAAAAAAAAGAAGCTTGATCCTTGTGCACAAATATCCTCCAATAGGAAAATAGGAGTTGACTTTAGTGTCCATATGAGACAAAAAGTATTTTTTCTCTTTTTATAAAATAAGAATAATTCTTTATTTGTGCAACATAGGATAAGAAGAAAAGTGGAGATTTTTTATTTAAATAAAAGGGGAGGAAATTCCTTTTAATTAAATAAAGGCTTAGGATAAAGTGATTTTATTATTTAATTAAAAGAGATTTTTAATTAATTAAAAGGGAGCATGTTCTCTTAATTAAATAAGATTTTTATTTTTTTCTCTTTTAAATTAAATAAGGCTCAAACCTTAGGAAATATTGAATAGATTATGATTTGATCAAGGAAATTGATATAATTGATATTGTAGATATTTGAAAATATTGATTCAGGGATTTGACAAATTGCTGAATGGGGGCCCAAAGTCTAGGCGACCATTTTAGGGTGCATACAATTGACACTTGGGATTCTTTTGAGAAGTGTTTCAAAAAACAATATGGTGATAGGCCTAATTCTAGTTTCATGTTGAATGAGTTCAACACTATAAGAAAAAATTAGAATGAATCTACAGCAGAGTTCAATATGAGATTTCAGAAAGGTATGCATAAATTTTTTCAAGTTATGAGGTTAGATGATAATGTTTGTTTGACCACATACTTCAATGCCTTTGATGGAAAGATGGGATATTTTTTGAGAGACAAAGAACCAAGAACTCTCAGAGATGCTTTTAGGATTGCTGTCAACATTGAAAATAATATGAAAATTTCGAGAAAATTCGATGGAAAAAGAGATGATCCTAAGTTGTTTGGGGATAAAAAATGCAAAAGGGATAATGAAAGAAATGTTGGAAATAAGAAGCAAGAGGAAGACAAGTTGGATAAGGTGTTGAATGCATTGAAAGACTTGAAAGCACCTGCTAATAGGAATAATAATGTTCCTACTAATCAAAAGCCTTAATTCAACAATAATTTCAATAGGCAGGATAGAATGCAAAGTTACCCCTATAATACCCAATGGAAGGATGGCAAGCCTATTATCCCTGCTACAAGAGGAAACAATGATAGGTCTATTCCTGATCCTTTAAAAAAGGCTTCTATAAATGTCATAGAGGATACACCATGGTGTATAGCATGTTAATCCCCTCATTCTGTAGAGCATTATGTAGTTGCACAATCCATGTCAGCATACCAAAATGATAGTACTGAAGAGCTAGATCAAGAAGAAACTCATGATGACATTGGGTGAAATATGACAATTTCATATTTGGGATATGAAGATGATTCTGATATTGATGAAGAAGTAGATGTGTGTTTGAAAAGACACAATAGGGCACTTTTCCATTAGGAATTTTTTTCTGATAATGATGACATTGATGAAAAGATATGTAACATGAACTCCTTAGAAACAGTAAATTTGAGAAGACCTTCAAAGGAAGAAATTGATAGGATTACTGTAGAAATGATAGCCCAAGTGCAAACTAGAAATATGACAGCAAAAGACACTACTGGAAAGGCTACAAGGATGTTTATAAAGAACAACAACTCTGGGGAGCCTAGTGGAAATAGATCAAAGGATGATCATTTAGTAAGGTTCAAAAATATGAAAGGTAAGAAGTGGGAACCTAAGGGAGTTAAAGCTGAAAACATTTCTACTATTCAAGACAAAAATCATCAGAATGAAGTGGAAAAGCTAGTTAGCACAATGGCTAAAGCTGAAAAAATAAAAATCACAGCTACAACTAATGTATCAGATAAACAAAAAGACACTAGGGCAGTGTAGATTGAGTTTCCTCCCTTTGTCCATGTTGATATGTTGGTTGTGTTATCTTAGATAACTATCAAGGTTCCTTTGTTAGAGTTATTAAAGATCCCTGAGCACAAGGATGGGGCTCTTGCATGGGTAGATAATGTCCATGATAATGATGTTGCGTGCAATGAACCTCAACTTAAAGTTTTGAAAGAAGTGGAGGTTCAGGGATTGGTATCTCACATACCACCTATATACTTGGACAACTCTATCAATGCTAGCCTTGAAAACATAGACCCATTCTTTCTGAGTATCATTGTGAAAGGAATGAAATTAAGAAATTGTATGACTGATTCAAGTGCTTCCAATACTATCATGCCTTTCAAAATTATGGAAAAGTTAGGCCTCAAAGTTGATACAATCCAAGGAAGGTGTTGTACAATGGATTAGAGAGAAGTACCAGTCATTGGGACTATAAATGCAATGCCATATAGATTGGCAGCCTATCCAGAGAAAGGACTGACCATGAGTGTTCTAGTGGTAGACATTCCACCTCATTATGGGATGCTATTATCTAGGAAATGGAGTGCTTCCATGGGTGGAAGTTTGCAGTGTGATTTGTGTTTTACAACTTTCAAGTTAGATGGTCAGTCCATTAGGATTGAAAGGGAACCAAGGGTAACCTATATGATTGAAAAGAATATTGATAATGAGGTTACCTCCTTTGTAGATACTGATGTCAATGCTTTTAAAGCTGAGGTCACTTTACTTGAGAAGGAGCCTGTATTGCCCTATAGTGCTAAAGAGATAGGTTTTGAATCTGTGAAGGGTGATTTTTGGGTGATGTACTTTGATGGTGCTAGCTACAAAGATGGAGCAGGAGTAGGTATTCTACTCATATCTCCTAGTGGGAGCACTTACAAGTTTTCTTTCACATTGATTTTCTCTTGTACCAATAATATAGAAAAATATGAAGCATTATTGCTAGGATTGAGGTTGGCATAGAAACATGGAATTAAATGTATAAAAGTTATTGGGGATTCTCAGTTAGTGGTGTCTCAAATAAGATCAGTGTATGCTTCAAATAACAAGAGGTTGAAACAATATAGAAATGTTGTGCGGGATATGATTGAGCATTTTGATGCCTTCAATATTGTATGGAAGGATAGAAGTAATAACAAGATGGCTGATTTGTTAGCCAATATAGAAATCAATCCTAGCAACATTAATTTTGCTAGCCTCTCTAAAGTTGAAATTTAGACTAGGCCTAGTATACCAGATAATGTTGAGAACTGGCAAGTTTTTGAAGATGACTAGGATATCTTGAGATTTATGAATTGTGAAGACCAATATCATGGTCAGGAGTTAGATTGTTCAACCTTGGTTGAGACTGCAGAAGGAAAGGAAGTTGTCCTTGGTAATGAAGTCCTGCAACTTAAAACTAACAAGGTTCCCAAGGGACTTGTTGTTCTAGAAAATGTATTTGATAATCAGGACAGAGCTAAGATAGGTACTAAAAGGGAAGACCAAATGGATTTAGAAGAAATAAATCTTGGTACATAAGAAGCACCTAAGAAGGTCTACATTGGTAGAGAAATGTCTCCCAAGGTAAGGAAGTCCTTGATTGAGTTATTAAGAAAAATTAGGCATATTTTTGCATGGTCATATGGTGACCTAAAAGTTTATAGAGAAGACTTGTTCCAGCATATTATTCCTTTGAAAGAAGATGCCAAACCCTTTAGGCAAAAATAAAGGCCTATAAATCCTACCTTAGCACCTAAAATATAGGAAGAATTAATGAAGCTAAGAGATTCTAGAATTATAAAGCCTATTAGGCCTTCCTCCTGGGTGTCAAATTTGGTTCCTGTCAGGAAGAAGAATGGAGACATCAGACTATGTGTGGAAGGATAACTACTACTTGCCTAATATGGAAGCTATGTTGCAAAGAGTGACTGGGTCTAATTTGATGTCTATGATGGATGGTTTTTCTGGCTATAATCAAGTAATTGTAAAAGAATCAGAACAATTTAAGATAGCTTTTACTACACCTTGGGGGACTTATGTCTATGTGAGGATGCCTTTTGGCCTTACAAATGCTAGTGCAACTTTTCAAAGGGCAATGGATGTTGCCTTTGCAGATTTTATAGAGGATTTCCTTGTTGTTTATTAGGATGATTTAACTACATATTCCAAGAGGGAAGCGGATCACTACTTTCATTTGGAGAAAATATTTGTGAAAGCTTTGGAATATGGCATTTCATTAAATCCAAGGAAATGTGCATTTTGTGTAACTGAAGGCAAGTTGCTAGGCCACCTAGTTGGGAAGCAAGGAGTAAGAATTGATTCAAAAAAGGTGGCAGCTATTGAAAAAATTTATAAGCCAAAAAATGTTAAGGGAATTCAATCTTTCCTTTGCCAGGTAAATTTCTTGGCAAGATTTGTGACAAATTTTCCTGAGGTTACTAGGCTAATATCCAAGATGTTGAAGAAGGGATCTGTTATCAAATGGGAGGGTGAGCCTAATGAAGCTTTCAATAATATAAAGTGAGCTATCAAAGATGCACCTATGATTAAAGCACCTGATTACAATATCCCATTGCACATCTTTTCTTTTACATCTTTTCATACTATTGGTGCAGTCTCACTGCAGAAGAATAATGAGGGTTATGAGAAGCCTATTGCATTTTTTAGTAAATCTTTGCAGGCTGCTGAATTGAAATATGATATCAATGAAAAATAAGCATATGCACTAGTGAAGGCTATCAAGGCTTTTAGATGATATCTGATGGGAGCAATTGTGATTGCTTTTGTACCAAGTGCTGCAATAAAAGATATTTTTTTCACAACAAGAGGTGTCTGGGAGGAGATGCAGATGGATAAATAGAATTCAAGAATTCAATATTGACATCTAGATTACCAAATTGGTTAAAGGACAAGGATTGGCAAAACTGATGGCTCAATCCAATCTTGATGCAAATCAGATAAACCAGAGTGAGATTAATTATACTTGTGATATGGATGATTGTATCTGGTATCAAGATATATTTTACTTAAGAAACATGAGGTTTCCAGTAGGGATGGATGACAATAAGAAAAGAACATTGAAGTTACAAGCCATCAAGTATGTGATTATCAAATGCAAATTATATAGAAAAAATTTATATTACATACTTTTGAAATGTGTTCATGAAAATCAAGCTGACAATTTGTTAAAAGAAATGCATGAGGGGATCTGTAGTGGACATTATATGGGTAGAACTACTTCTCAAAAGGTCTTGAGAGTAGGATTCTGGTGGCCCACAATCTTCAAAGATGTAGAGCAACTGGTAAGAAAGTGTGATGCTTTTCAAAGATTCTCTGGTAAGCTCAAATTTTTTGGAAATGTACCTTTGAGACCAGTTGAAGTGCAAGCTCCATTCCAACAATGGGGAATGGATTTTATAGGATAAATTCCAAACAAGTCCAATGGGGGACACTTTTGGATCTTAGTTGCCATTGATTATTTTACAAAATGGGTAGAGGCTATTCCTACAAGGAATGCAACAAGAAAGCTGGTGATTGATTTTCTATTGAATAATATTGTTACGAGATTTGGTTGTCTTGAGAGGATTTTCAGTGATAATGCAATGTGCTTCAGGTCTGTTGAATACAAAGAATTCTACAAAGGTCTAGGAATTCAGATGTCATACTCCTCACCTTATCATCCACAGGGAAATGGATAGGCAGAATCATCTAACAAGAGTTTAATAAAAATCCTTCAGAGGATTCTTGGTAAGAATAAAAGGGCATGGAATTCAAAGTTACCATTAGCTGTATGGGCCGATAGGGTAACTATGAAGGAGGCAATTGGTTGTGCACCCTTTGACCTAGTGTATGGGATACATGCAAGGATGCCTCAAAAAAACTTATTGGAAATGTATAAGTTTGTTCAATTATATGATGATGATATAGATGATGAAATGCAATTAAGAATTGAAGATCTCATCAGGCTGGATGAAACTAAAAGAGAACTAGCTTCAAAAAATGCCAAGTTAAAATTGCAAATTAAAAATCTGTATCACAAAAAGACTATTGAAAGGAAGTTCGAACCTGATGACTTGGTATTAATCTAGAATGCTAGATTGGAAGATAAAGGGAAACATGGAAAATTTGATCCAATCTGGCTGGGACCATATCTGATTCATGAAAGATGGGGACAAGATTCTTATATTGTCAAACAACTAAACGGTGACTTTTAAGAATTGCTAGTTCATGGATAATTCTTGAAAAAATACTTCAATGAAAGGTATTTTTCTTTCCATGAACAGTAGTTAGGTCTGTAAATGTTGTAAATTTTGTAGAGTTTTGCTTGTTCCCTATTTCATTTTGTCCTAGTTTGTAGGGTTTTGTCTTCTTGCTCTTTGTGGTTGTTCTTTTTTTAGTTGGTGGTCTGCTTCTCCCAGTGATCCTGAATCCTTGCCATGTCTACAAGAGGCATGCATCCCTAGACAAAGCCACTTTTAGCACCTGCAAAAAAATTTCTCTGGTCTCTGTGAAGTTTTTCTCTATCTCTGGCCTTAAACCCTAGGTCTAAATTCATATTTCTAGCTATTAGTAAGAAAAGCCCTAATTTGTCTTAGCTAGGTTCTATTCCTTAGTTACTTTTTTGGGTCACTTAAGTGCCTTTAAATGCATGTGGGCTTTGTTTTCACTCAGTCTCCCAATGATTTTGGAATATTCCTTTTTATTTCATGACTCTCTGAAACCTTTTGTCGCACTATCTCTAAATCCTTTCAGCATATTCCCTACCTTTTAGAGACTCTACGATTATGGTTTGTCGCCAGGTCATGGTAGTTAATATTAGCATTGAGTGACCCTACTGGCAGTTAGTCACCAAGTTGTAACAGTCAAGGATAGCATCTGGCAACTTGCCTGGTAGTTAGTCGCTAGGTATCCAGATCTTGGCGGTTCATGCAAAGACTTAGATTTTCATACAGTTGCCAGATCTCCAGATAAAGTCAAAATCAGTGAAATGTTTCTGAAATTGCGTGACTAACACAGGATGAAGATAGGATCAAGGATCAGCATTTAATCTCCAGATATAACCCAGGGTAAGGAAAAGTTCTAACGACTTGGAGAAGGCTTTGTTCTCATGGTCTCTTAATTTAACTAGAGTTAAGAGGAATGTCTCGCGACTATGAGATGCCTTTGGTTGCAAGGTTGCTAGATTTTTCTTGGGTTAATAGTTTCTTTTAGCGACTCAAAGACATACAATGCAGTCATGTAGTCTCCAAATTCCATAAAGTTGAGTAATTTCTAAAAATTTGACATTTCCACTTGCCAGATTTTTTGATGTGTCTGGTCCTGATTAGTTGCTGAGAGTTTATGATGTGGCCATGGATTTTTCTTTTGACGGATCAATCAGAAATTGAAATGTGGCAATGGGGTGTTCAATAGATATAGCTTGGTGATGACATGGATTGATAAACAAATCATAATGTGCCATGAGTCCAGGTGGGCCCAAGTTTTCTAAGCTCAGTCTCTAAGTCGCATAACCCAGATCGAATATTCCTTTCTTTTATGCGACTATGATTTTGCTTTAGTCGGGTGATCTCCCAATGAAATCTGAATATTCCTTTTTGACTGGCGACTATGAGATGCGGTTAGTTGCATGATCTCAATAGTTAGAAATAACACTCAGTGACCTGGTGGGTGGTTACTTTTTCTTTAGTCACTAAATCTTGTAATGGTTGATCACATCAGAAGGAATGGTACAGGTGGATATGTTGTTAGAGGGAGTTGAGGTGTCAAATTTTTATTGGTTGCAGGATAGTGAGTTGGCAGTTGTTAGTGGGCCCGAGGTCTTTAGTTTATGGAGTAAGTTAAACTTTAGTCAGGATCTACGGTTGTCATTTATTCTCAAGAAAAAGATACATGATGTTTATCCTACATGATCATGCGACGGCAATTAATCTCAATATGCTCAGAGTTTATAAAGAGAGATTCAGCGACTGAAGGTTGTCTCCCAATCTCATGAATTTAACAGTTAAGTGCTTAAATGGTTAGCGACCTGGCAAGTGGTGAAGAATATCTTCAGCCGCGTGATCTCTGAAATGTTTAACGGTTAAGGAAAAGACTATGAGATCATGAGACTACAATTGCTGAATCGCTAAGTATAACTAAAGTTAAATAAGATGTCTCACAATCTAGCAACTAGGACAAAATGTAAACCGGGATTCCTATTAGAATTAAACTATGAAGCTCGGGAAAAATGAGAAGATTCGATAGTAATAGTATAAAGAAGATCTAAATTTGAATGATGGCCGGTGATTTTCTATCTCACGCCATACATGTAGCTATTTCTTTCAGATTTGAATATTTTAAGGGTTGCTTAGTGATAAAAGGACTGGTATTCAATGCTTAAGCAGCTAGATCTAGTAGATATGAATTTGTCAACTGTTACAGTGTGGTCTAGAGAGTATGATGATTGATGTAGAAGGTTTGTACCGTAAAAGAGTGGGTATTACAGTAGTTCAAGGCATGTTGCAAGTGATTGATCATATTGATTAGCATGGTAGATTCATGATCTTCAGTACATTGCTCTGAAATTTCTCATAAATGAAGATCATTCTAGGATTTGATCAGACCAGGTTGCTTGGTTTTCCTCCAATGTAATAAATTTTGATTAAATTTAGTTGGTTTGGTGGGTAAAACCCTAACCCTAGCTATCTGAAGCTTGTTGCATCCTAACTTCTTTTGGGATCCCAAGATAGATAGGTAATATATATTGCAGAAATTTTATTTTTAGAGGGTGGTTGATGGTGTTATGTTGATAGTCAATGTAAAAGACTGAAGAGGGAGAGCTTGGATTTAGGATTTGTTTCCTAGCATTTTGTTATTTTGGCAATGTATTGATTCTGCAAATCCTAATGAGAATAGACTTGAATTCCAATCTCATATTTATGTTTGTCTTCTTGTCTTCATCTTGGATTCTTATATGTTAATGTCACAAAGTGAGTTAATATATGGTATACAAAGTATATTGTGAAGTTATCTTTGAGTTCTTGACAAAGTCAGGATTAAAGTCTATAAGGTAGTTTCAGAGAATGCATGGTGAAATAGGAATTTGATGACTAGGTGTGGGAGGGAGAGGGATAATAGGAAAAGAACTTATTCTAAATTTAAAGGTACTTGAGTTTGGGTTTTCAGTTGATATGTATTGTTGGTGACTCTATGCCCTAGGTTAAGGCACCGATCCATTCTCTAGAAGCAATTCATCATCATCAATCACAAATATAAATGATAAAATATTTAAATCAATTTGTGAAGGGTATAAATGTATAATATTTAGTGATTCCTTTAAGAAGTGAATCAAGAGTTGTAATACCCTAAAATTGGCACCTAATAAATTCAATTAATTTTGGTGCATTTTCATCAATTTCACATCTCCAAAGTCCTAGTTTCCTAGTCACTTTTATCTCTCCTACCTGACTTAATTCAACTTGATATTAATTGCAAAGACCATAGATTTCATTAATCAAATATCAAAATTAATTCCTAAAGTCTTCGACTTATATTAGCTAAGTTACCCCTACGATAATTAATTTAATCCTAAGTCCTAAGTACTTGGAATTAAATTAAAATCTACCCCCTTTATCTAATTACCCATAAAAAGGAATTAATAATTACTTGTTATTCGAATGGACACTCATTTTTGAATTAATAATTCATAATATTCAAAGGGTCACCTGTGTGGCATTTTCCATTCTTTTATTAAGTAATTTATGCATTTTTGTCTCAAATGGGAATGAAGAGTCAGGAGTTTCAAATCAAGAACCCCTTCATTCTCTTCCCAGGCTTGCTTATTTAATGGACCTATTTTCTTCATTCGAGGGAGGAAATTTTTGAGAGTAATTGAACTATAGCAATTTTTAGTCTCACTTTATTCAATGCTTTTCATTTGCAATTAGTTTAAATTCTCATTTAATATAGTATTGCATTGTTATAATAGATCAATTTTCTTACATACTCATAGTTTAGTATCATATTTCTTTTAAGTTATTTAGATTAAAATTGTACTTCATATCTCTTTCAAGTTATTAGTAATTGCATCTCAATTCTTAGATTAAATTGCATATTCATCTTAGTTTAGTTTCAGTTTTACTCATCTTCATAGCTCTTGGAAAATCCTCTATTGTGGGATTGGTCTCATGGTTGTTGGCTCTCATTCCGAGAGTAATTAAACACCCCGTCCACATAGGAGGTAACAGGTTGATTCAATCAATGTTGCGAGATGGACAATTCATGTTCATACTCACCATCTCATGATTGAGCAATGACTATGTTGCATTTGTGCCTGATTTAGATGTCCACATTCAGACACACACATTTTGGCACCCACCGTAGGGTAGAAAATCTAATTTTTGGCCTCATTCTTTTTTTTCTGACAAGAAATTGAAGCTCTAACATGTGTCTGTATTGTCTCTGTACGGATCTTCATGCGAGAATCCAAAGCATCCCATGTGAGATTTCACTCCCTTAGCACTTTCTCGCATGACCTTTTGCACCTTTGCGCAGCATCCTATACTTTCTCGTGCACTGTGGAGTACTTCCTCGCACAAGATTTTAACACAATGCTTCAGATTTTTTAGTTTTTGTCTTTCCAGTTTCAGATTTCTAATAGTTTCCTATTTATTGTTGCTTAATATTTCTCTGTTATTTTCACAGCATAACAATTTTTTGTAGGATGTTTGACCAAGAATTTAAAACATGCTAATGGTTTGATTGCAGGATGATAGTTGAAGAATTGCTAAAACATTGTGTTTGTTTCTTTCTTTCATTCACATAGTCTAAATAGGGCTCCATTAAAATTTCATGAGGATTTTGATAGTGAGTAGGGACTTTGGCTCTTCATTACATGGAGGTGATGACCATGAATGAGCCTAAAATCCTAATGATCTTACTAATATGACAAATTCTTGGGGAAGCAGAGAAAGGTAGTGAATCTTTACACTTCTATTAGCTAGGGGATTATGCTCTTCTCTCTTTGAGAGAAACAGAAACCCAAAAGCTTGTAGTTGTGGTGGAGTGAAGCTAACTCACAAATGAATCTTCTTGATGTTTTTGGGTGAGGAAATAGGATAGAGAAGTATGCTCTTCTCCCTTTGGGAGAACCATAAAATCTGACCCCCAAATCTAAACCAAGTCTAGTGTCACCTTTAGAGGGTCTACCAGAAGTTGAACCTTTGAGAATGACCCAAGTGAGTACGCACCTATTGCCAGTGATTCCACCTCACTCTAATAAAGAATGTTTTTTTGAGTCTAAAGACTCCAAAAACATGTTAGCTTCCTTCTCAAGACTTTGACTATCATCTTGAGAAGGCTCCATCTGTTATACTAAGCGGTGCTGCTCCTAGCCTTGCTTGTGGGGGTCTATGACTTTCAGGTGTTGGTATGGCTATGAGGCCTCAACCTTGTATTAGGGGCACCAAAGGTTAGGATGAATGGAAGCCTATTAAAAACTTTCCTTAGCTAGTGGCCTACCTGGTTCACCTCCGAAAGGAGTCATAATCTTTGCGCAAGGAGGGGGAAGAATCTCTCTCGTAGATTCCCATCATAGGCATACACCTGGATGCTTGAAGGTGGTTGTGACACTAGCCCTTGCTCCAAGGGTAACCTTTGAATGTACACCATTGAGTCCTTGGAAACACCAAAAACAAAAGCGCCCTCTAGGGGGTGACACGGTTGTGTGAGGTGCACGTATGCGCATAAGCAATGGGGCAAAGGTTTTGGCTTCTCACCATTTTTTTTGTAGGGCTAAGCTATGTGTTTGTTATTGAGTCTTAAAATATTGTCCAATCATTATCAAACAAAGACTCCCCTAATGCTATCAGGTTGCTTTGTCCTTGATAGGTCTATTAATGACTACTTGTATCACAACTGCTCGATTTGAACCTTTGTGTCTTTAAACGAATGCTTGAAATCCTAAAATGAGATTGTTGATTAAAATATTCTTCAAACCTGTCAGGAAACTAGATTTTCTGTTAGACATCAATTTAGGTTGTACCTCAAGATTCAACTTTAACCTCAAAAACTGAGTCAGATTGTCAGATTTTGCACTTTTCCCATGTGAATTTTCACACTTCAAAGCACTTTCTCACACGAGACTTTGTTCTCTCATGCGAAGTTTGGTGTTCTCTCACACGGCCTGGTACTCTCTCGCATGAGATTGTAGCCATGTTTGCAAAAATAGAGACCTATTTTCCATTGACTATTTGACTTTTTATCTGATCTCCTTTTTATTTGAGCTCTATTTTTCTACTTTCCTATCATTCACTATCAGCAACTAGTTGTTTTGAGTTGGGAATCGATCAATCTTTTCTTTGACTCATGTTGTCTCTCATTGGTTTTCCTTATCTCTTTATGCCTTTTTTATCTCATTTTGCAATAGTCTTATCTCGGCTATTCTAGCCACCTCTTTTGATGATTCATACTAGGTCCATCTCGCATCTTGGTTGTTATAGCCTTTATCTCCTTTACGTTGTTCTTAGAGACCGAGTCTAGCTTTATCCTGAGTCCTCTCTCATTTCATCTTTGTCTATGACTGTCATGACTAGAAGTGGCAAGACTTATCCCATTCAGAATCCTGATCAAGGTAGAAGTGAACCTCCTAAACAAGAAATAGATCCTCCTGAATCTACTGTGAAATCTAAACTTTGTGAGATATCCTCAATTTCCTCATTGAATACTTTGAAAGATAGTCCATCTCAACCATCACCTCTGGTGTTTCAAGAGTGTTTTAATCCATTGTTTGAAGTGCAACCTATTTTCTTGTTTCAAGACCAAGACAACTTATTCTTCCAAGAGAACTCATTATTTCACAACTTTGGAAGACCTCTTCCTTGGACTAATCCTATTATCATACTTGTTGATCCTACTGAGAATAGTTCTATCATTGAACCTAGTGATACTGTTGAAGATATCTTCTCATCTAAATGTGTTAAATCTTTTGATCCTGTTCACTCACCAAAGGTTACCGTGGCCACACCCTTTCGGCATTGGACATATCATTTCACTGAGAATTCATGCACTACACAAGTTTACAACAAGATGGGAGATCCATTTGATTTCCAACCGGGCAAGTATAGTCAAACCTTTGATCAATCTCATAACAATCAATATCATGGTCAATCCTCTAATGACCCCCGTCATGCTCAACCTTGAAATGAGCAACCTCATGGTCAATCTCAACATGACCAAAATCAATCCCATAATGATGATCAATCTCGAAGAAAACCTCAAGGTGATCAACAACCTGCCTATTTCTATCATCCTCCTCCATTTGATCAAAACCAAGATGATCAACAACAAGATGAGATTCAGAGTATTTATGAGATCCTTGGGAATGAAGATGAAGTGATAACTCAACACAATATAGATGCTGCCAAAGATAATAAGCGTCTTATTAAAATGATGGAGATCCTTCTCCTAGAAGAGAAATAAAAGTACTTCCTTGAGCTAGCTAAACAAGGGGCCAAGTTACCTCGAGACTATCAAGTTGAAACACTTATAGCTAAGGAAGAAGAAACTGAGACAGCAAAGTTACAAAAGATGGTTTGTGAAATGCAAGATCAGATTAGTCAACTTGCGAGGAATAAAGATAAACCCACTCAACAATTTATGATGGAAAGTATTTTTCCTTTCCCTTTTGATAGGAGTCTTCATATGCCACCTTTTCCCAAAGGTGTGGAACTCCCTAAATATGACAAATACTTGGGTACAACCAATCCCCAAGATCACTTGAGGGAGTTTGGCACATTGTCTATGGAACTCATGCACAATCAAACATATCTTATGCACTTGTTTCCTCATAGTTTGGGCAGACTAGCTATGGAATGGTTCTCTAGATTGCCTACTAGTATTAAAAATTTTGATGAAATGGCTAATCTTTTTCTCCATCACTACTCGCATAATATTCAACATCTGGTCAACATTTGGGATCTTTGCAACTTAAAATAGCGACAAGGAGAATCTTTCCTAACATTCCTTCAAAGGTGGAGACAATTATGTATGAGGTGTCCTCACAAACTACCAGAGTCTAAGAGACTCGACATCTTCTTGGAAAATCTTGTCCCAGACTTTGGATACCAAGTGCAATTGCAAGGTCCTCTTACTTTTGATAGTATGATCAAACAAGCAGTGCGAATAGAGGCCTTTATGATCAAGAAAGGAGAATTAACTTTGAATAAGGACAATAAACAAGGATTCTCCACAAACAAGGATAAAGGAAAGACTACCAATAAGAATAGAGATGTAGTAAATGATGGAGTAGTGGATAATGTTACTGCAAAGCCTTCAAAGTCTACTTTTAATCTTACTTCTAGTATACAAGTAGCTAAGGCTTTCGAAAAGACCACAATAGACAATCAACAAAGTTCAGGATTTTCTAGGAACAAACCTTGGGCCTCTCGACCCAAGCATGATTTCACCCCTTTGGGAGAGCCTCTTGATGTAGTCTATAAAACTCTTATAGAGAATCAAGTTCTTACTCCTTTAGAAAAGCATACTTATGACCAACAACCAAGACCTCATTGGTGGAATGATAATGCTTACTATGACTATCACCAAAACATTGGTCATAAGACTTCAACTTGTCTTCAGCTGAAACACAAGGTCCAAGATTTGATTGATAGTGGTGATATTGTTGTGGATGGCCATAACAAGAATTTGGACCACCAAGCTTTTAAGAATCCCTTCCCTCCTCATGAGAAGGGTGAGTCTTCAAATGCCAAGAATACCAATGCTAAAGTCAATTATACGTACACTAATAATGACATTGTTATTGGTATGATCAAACCTATCAAGATAGAGTATTATGATGTGATCACTTCTAGAGGGAGTAGCAACACTCCCAAATCTAAGACTCCTTTTATCTAGCATAGCTCTACACCTCATTCGTCTGAATCTGAACAATCTCAAGGCTGTGCTAATGTTGTCACTCGATCATGAGGGAGAGTTGTTTTGAAAGGTCCTGATGCTTCCACATCTGCTCCAAAGAAAACTATGGATAAGAGACCTGATATTCCCGCATCCACTCCAAAGCAAATTGTAGATAAGACTGTTGTTGGCCCCGCCAACAAAAACATGAAATCTATTCCTACAGCTAGCTCAGCTAGTTATAGCATTTTAGATCAACTCCAACAAACCAATGCTCAAATTACCATTTTTGAGTTACTGAAGATCTCACCTGCTCACAAGAAAATTTTTGATAAGGCCCTTGCTGAGGCAAACATTCCCAAGGATCTCAATCTCAACTAGTTCCAATCTATGGTGGGTCATTTGACTTCGCCTCACTATCTATCATTCTCTAAAGAAGATGACCACTCTTTGAGTCACCTGCATAATGCTCTCTTGCATATAGAGGTCATGATAGGTCCTAATCTTGTCCATTAAGTGCTCATAGATAATAGTGCTGGTCTTAATATTTGTTCTGCTAAACTACTCACTCAGCTAGGATATGATGAGAATTGCATAGATCCTTACAAAAAGATTACCATCAAAGCTTATGATGAGGAAGAATGCAAGTCCCAAGGCTTAGTCATGCTACCTATCCACATAGGTCCCATTGAGAGAGATGTTACCTTCCAAGTGCTTGATATTCCTCTTGCCTACAATATCTTGTTGGGTAGGCCTTGGATTCATGAGATGCAGGTTGTTCCATCCATGTATCATCAATGCATTAAGTTTCCATTCCATGGAGTGGAAGTCACTGTACCTTCAAATACAAATTTCTCTTGCAACACTCTTGCGCAAACCGCTGATAGCTTTGTTCCAGAAAATAGAGAATCCACTGAGTTTTATGATGCTAAGCTTAAAGAACTGGAACAAACTTTGAGACTTAAGGATACAGGCATGGGAGAATACCGAATGGAACTTGTGCTATCACTAGCTGCTCTACCTCTATCTCCACACTCTTATGGGAGACCTTATGAAGACAACAAGCTTTCTAATGCTCCCCCTCAAATAGTTTATGATGGCAACTTTGTAAGGGCCTCTACACCTTTAGAAGATGAAGATGAACAGAGGGCTATCAGAGCATGGATCTATAAGGGAAAAGAAATAGCTGAAACAACCACTCCATCTCTAGATTTAGAGCAAGAACCATATAGTGAGGCCTTCAAAATCATGAAGCACTTTGGTTATAAGGGGAATGGTCTTATAGGAAAAAATGATAATGGCTTACTAAAACCTATTGAGGCTACAGGCCACCGCACAAAAGATACTAGTGGCTTGGGCTTTAAAAAGACTCCCTTTCATTTGGGGACCAAAAAATTTGTGTCAGCTCCTGAGCCTAAACCTGAACCTAAACAAGAAATTGAAGATGCTACTCCAGAAGTGAATCTAGAGGTCAAATTTGATGAAGATACATTTCCATATCCTATTCCTCTGGATCTTGTGGCACTCTTTTCTGAACCTGATGAGCCTATCATACCTGTTCATATGGTAGAGATAGATACTGATAATGATTCTGATAAAACTTCTCCTGTGTACCAATATACATATGAGGAATGGAAAGCAACACTAAATGATGATCCTAACTTTCAAGGTGAACAATATAGGCCACCTCATTTTCAAAAGTACTTTGAACAAGAACAACTTCAGCAAGCTATTAATGCCACAAGGGATAATAATGAGTTTGATGATGTTGCTAATGAAATTCCTACATCAAGTACTGACTCGCATGAATATGAGTTTGACTCTTTGTCTGATGCTACCTATGATGTAGACATAGATACTATTCATGTGTATGAAAGACTCCTCGAAGTAGGTGAAGGTTCTAGCCCTAGGCTGCATGAATTAGACACCACTAATGTTAATGTGTCCTCTACTTCTGATGCAAGGTCTTTTAGGGATTTGAATGCTCCTTTGGATGAGACTACTCTAGGTCTTGACTTGCTCATCAGCACTTTTGAGGGTTATACCATGAACACAATTGAACTAGTCACTACTCCCCTTTCACTCCATCGTCTCGATCTAATAAATTGGAACTCCCCTTTCGAATCCAATGAAGTCCTAACATTCTAGATTGATTATGATCTAGCCAATTACCTCCATGCTATTGAACCTATGATTTCCTCCATCGGTGAAAGTAGTGTCAACATGACAAAGGCAGATATCAAGTATCTCAATCAAAAATTAAAAGAAGAAAAAATAGGTGCTCTAATGGTGAAAACCACTTTGTGGCAATATCAGAGCCAAAAATAGTAAAAATAAAAGATGTATCCAAGGGTGAAAACCTCTCTAAGGCACCCAAGGATGAGATACTTGATACGCTTCTGAGCCACTTTCAAGAGAGGTCACCAATATTGATTGAGCCGACACAGCCAGTCAATTTGGGTACAGAGGCTGCTCCACAAATTATTCACCTAGCACAATCATTGTCTGCTGAAGAAAAAGAAGAGTTCACAAGATTCTTTCAGAGAAAGAAAATAAAATTTGCATGGACCTACTCTGACATGCCTAGATTAGATCCCAATCTAATCATGCATCATTTGTCCATTGCACCAGGTATCAAACTTGTTAAATAGAAGCTGCGAAAAATGCATCCACATGTAGCACTTTTGGTTAAAGCAGAGCTAGAAAAGCTTCTTAAAGCTAGCTTCATAAGAACTATTGATTATGTAGAATGGATTTCAAACATTGTTCCAGTCACTAAACATGATAAATCCATTCATGTGTGTACAAATTTTAGAGATTTGAATAAGGCGTGTCCAAAAGATGAATTCCCACTACCTAATATTGATATGATAGTTGACATGACAGTAGCATATGAGATGTATTCCTTGATGGATGACTTTTCTAGCTATAATCAAATCAAAATTACATTTTTTAGTAAATCTTTGCAAGTTGCTGAACTGAAATATGATATCAATGAAAAACAAGCATATGCACTGGTGAAGGCCGTCAAGGCTTTTAGATGCTATCTGATGGCAGTGATTGTGATTGCTTTTGTACCAAGTGCTGCAATAAAAGATATTTTTTTCACAACAAGAGGTGTCTGGGAGGAGATGTAGATGGATAAATAGAATTCAAGAATTCAATATTGACATCCAGATTACCAAATTGGTTAAAGGAAAAGGATTGGCAAAACTGATGGCTCAATCCAATCTTGATGCAAATCAGATAAACTAGAGTGAGATTGATTATACTTATGATATGGATGATTGTATCTGGTATCAAGATATTATCTTTTACTTAAGAAACATGAGGTGTCCAATAGGGATGGATGACAATAAGAAAAGAACATTGAAGTTACAAGCCATCAAGTATGTGATTATCAAATGCAAATTATATAGAAAAAATTTAGATTGCATACTTTTGAAATGTGTTGATGAAACTCAAGCTGAAAAGTTGTTAAAAGAAATGCATGAGGGGATCTATGGTGGACATTATATGGGTAGAACTACTACTCAAAAGGTCTTGAGAGTAGGATTCTAGTGGCCCACAATCTTCAAAGATGTAGAGCAACTGGTAAGAAAGTGTGATGCTTGTCAAAGATTCTCTGGTAAGCTCAAATTTTCTAGAAATGTACCTTTGAGACCAGTTGAAGTGCAAGCTCCATTCCAACAATGGGGAATGGATTTTATAGGAGAAATCCCAGACAAGTCCAATGAGGGACACTCTTGGATCTTAGTTTCCATTGATTATTTTACAAAATGGGTAGAGGCTATTCCTACAAGGAATGCAAAAAGAAAGGTGGTGATTGATTTTATATTGAATAATATTGTTAGGATATTTGGTTGTCCTAAGAGGATTTTCAGTGATAATGCAATGTGCTTCAGGTTTGTTGAATACAAAGAATTCTGCAAAGGTCTAGGAATTCAGATGTCATACTCCTCACCTTATCATCCACAAGGAAATGGACAGGAAGAATCATCTAACAAGAGTTTAATAAAAATCCTTAAGAGGATTCTTGATAAGAATAAAAGGGCATGGAATTCAAAGTTACCATTAGTTGTATGTGCTGACAGGGTAACTGTGAAGAAGGCAATTGTTTGTGCATCATTTAACCTAGTGTATGGGATACATGCAAGGATGCCTCAAAAAAACTTATTGGAAATGTATAAGTTTGTTCAATTATATGATGATGATATAGATGATGAAATGCAATTAAGAATTGAAGATCTCATCAGGCTGGATGAAACTAGAAGAGAATTAGCTTCAAAAAATGCCAAGTTACAATTGCAGATTAAAAATCTATATGAAAAAAAGACTGTTGAAAGGAAGTTTGAACCTGATGACTTGGTATTAATTTGGAATGCTAGATTGGAAGATAAAGGGAAACATGGAAAATTTGATCCAGTCTGGCTAGGACCATATCTGATTCATGAAAGATGGGGACAGGATTCTTATATTGTCAAACAACTAAATGGTGACATTCAAGAATTGCCAATTCATGGACAATTCTTGAAAAAATACTTCAATGGAAGGTATTTTTCTTTCCATGAACAGTAGTTAGGTCTGTACATGTTGTAAATTTTGTAGAGGTGTGCTTGTTCCCTGTTTCCTTTCATCCTAATTTGTAGGGTTTTGTCTTCTTTCTCTCTGTGGTTGTTCTTTTCCC
The DNA here is from genome assembly GCA_027943335.1 of Chamaecyparis obtusa. Taxonomy (NCBI): domain Eukaryota; kingdom Viridiplantae; phylum Streptophyta; class Pinopsida; order Cupressales; family Cupressaceae; genus Chamaecyparis; species Chamaecyparis obtusa. The sequence continues at coordinate 79,551 of BSBK01009483.1, forward strand.
AGTTGGTGGTCTGCTTCTCCCAGTGATCTTGAATCCTTTCCATGCCTGAATGAGGCATGCATCCCCAGACAAAGCCACTGTTAGCACCTAAAAAAAAATTTCTCTAGTCTTTGTGAATTTTTTCTCTGTCTCTGGCGTTAAACCCTAGGTCTAAATTCATATTTCTAGCCGTTGGTGAGAAAAGCCCTAATTTTTCTTGGCCAGGTTCTATTCCTTCATTACTTTTTCAGGCCACTTAAGTGCCTTTAAATTCATGTGCGCTTTGTTGTCACTTAGTCTCCCAATGATTTCAAAATATTCCTTTTTGTTTCATGACTCTCTGAAACCTTTTGTCGTGCGATCTCTAAATCCTTTCAGCATATTCCCTAGCTTTTAGAGACTATACGATTGTGGTTTTTCACCAAGTCGCGGTAGTTAAATTGGCATTTAGCGACCCTGCTGGTGGTTAGTCACCAAGCCGCAATAGTCAAGGATAGCATCTAGTGACTTGCCTGGCGGTTAGTCACTAGGTCTCTAGATCTTGGAGATTCATCCAGAGACTTAGATTTTCATATAATTGCCAGATCTCCAGATAAAGTCAAAGTCAGTGAAATGTTTCTAAGATTGCATGACTACCGTAGGATAAAGACAGGATTGAGGGTCAGCATTCAATCTCCAGATATAAACCAGGGTAAGGAAAAGTTCTAGTGACTTGGAGAAGGCTTTGTTCTCATGGTCTCTTACTTTAACTAGAGTGAAGAGGAATGTCTCGTGACTATGAGATGTCTTTGGTCGCCAAGTCGATGGATTCTTCTTGGGTTAATATTTTCTTTCAGTGACTCAGAGACATACAGTGCAGACGCGTAGTCTCCAAATGCCATAAAGTTGAGTAATTTCTAAAAATTTGACATTTCTTCTTGCTGGATTTTTTGATGTGTCTGGTCTTGATTGGTCGCCGACAGTTTATGATGTGGTCGTCAATTTTTCTAGGGCTTATTGACTATTGTGATTTTCAAGAGCCAGATTGATGGATCAATCAAAAATTGACATGTGGTAGTAGGGTGTTCAATAGATATAGCTAGGTGATGACATGGATTGATAGACAAATCATAAGGTGCCACGAATCCAGGTGGGCCCAAGTTTTCTAAGCTCAGTCTCTAAGTCACGTAACCTAGATCTAATATTCCTTTCTTTTCTGTGACTATGATTTTTCTTTAGTCAGGTGATCTCCTAATGAAATCTAAATATTCCTTTTTGACTGGCGAATGTGAGATGTAGTTATTCACATGATCTCAGTGGTTAGAAATAACATTCAGCGACCTGGTGGGCGGTTACTTTTTCTTTAGTCATTGAATCTCATAATGGTTGATCACATCAAAAGGAATGGTACAGGTGGATATGTTGTTAGAGGAAGCTGATGTGTCAAATTTTTATTGGTTGCAGAATAGTGATTTGGTAGTTGTCAATGGGCCTAAGGTCTTTAGTTTATGGAGTAAGTTAAAGTTCAGTCAGGATCTACGGTTGTTGTATATTCTCAAGAAAAAGATGCATGATTTTTATCCTACGCAATCATGCGATGGCCATTGATCTCAGTATGCTTGGAGTTTATAAAGAGAGATTCAGTGATTCAGTGACTGAAGGTTGTCTCCCAATCTCATGAATTTAATAGTTAAGGGCTTAAACAGTTAGTGACCTAGCGGGTGGTTAAGAATCTCTTCAGTCACGTGATCTCTGAAATGTTTAACGGTTAAGGAAAAGACTACGAGATAATGAGACTACAGTCGTCGAATCACTAAGTATAACTAAATTAAATAAGATGTCTCACGATCTTGTGACTGGGACAAAATGTAAACCAGGATTCCTATTAGAGTTAAACTATGAAGCCCAGGAAAAATGAAAAGATCTGACGGTGATAGTATAAAGAAGATCTAAATTTGAATGTTGGTCATTGATTTGCTATCTCATGTCATACATATAGTCATTTCTTTCAAATTTGAATATTTTAAGGGTTTCTCAGTGATAAAAGGACTGGTATTCAATGCTTAAGTTGCTAGATCTGGTAGATATGATTTTGTCAACTATTACAGTGTGGTCTAGAGAGTATCATGATTGATGTAGAGGGTTTGTACCATAAAAGAGTGGGTATTACAGTAGCTCAAGGCATGTTGCAGGTGATTGATCAGATTGATTAGCAAGGTAGATTCATGATCTTTGGTACATTGCTTTGAAATTTCTCATAAATGAAGATCATTCTAGGATCTGATCAGACCAGGTTGCTTCATTTTCCTCCAATGTAATAAATTTTGATTAAATTTAGTTAGTTTGGTGGGTAAAACCCTAACCCTAGCTATCTGAAGCTTGTTGCATCCTAACTTCTTTTGGGATCCCAAGATAGCTAGGTAATATATATTGTAGAAATTTTATTTTTAGAGGGTGGTTGATGGTGTTATGTTGATAGTCAATGTAAAAGACTGAAGAGGGAGAGCTTGGATTTAGGGTTTGTTTCCTAGCATTTTGTTATTTTGGCAATGTATTTATTCTAAAAATCCTAACGAGAATACACTTGAATTCCAATCTCATATTTATGTTTGTCTTCTTATCTTCATCTTGGATTCTTATATGTTAATGTCACAAGGTGAGTTAATATATGGTATACAAAGTATATTGTGAAGTTATCTTTGAGTTCTTGACAAAGTCAGGATTAAAGTCTTTAAGGTAGTTTCAGAGAATGCATGGTGAAATAGGAATTTGATGACTAGGTGTGGGAGGGAGAGGTATAATAGGCAAAGAACTTATTTTGAATTTAAGGGTATTTGAGTTTGGGTTTTCAGTTGATATGTATTGTTGGTGACTCTATGCCCTAGGTTAAGGCACTAATCCATTCTCTAGAAGTAGTTCATCATCATCAATCACAAATATAAATGATAAAATCTTTAAATCAATTTGTGAAGGGTATAAATGTATAATATTTATTGATTCCTTTAAGAAGTGAATCAAGGGTACACCTGCCTGAGCATCTAGGCTCAAAGTGTAGGAGGATCTTTATTGATCCTTATTAATTGGCCCTTTTCCTTGCATACTTTGGAGTGGTGATAGAGTTAGTAACATTAGTTTTTCAATCATAGTGTAAACCTACAAGTAGAAAGAGAAGGGGAACCAACAGTACCGATGTCACCCAATCTAGTGGATGAGGTTTCATTGACAACATTACTTGACTTAGCATTCTCATTAGATGCCTTCTTCCACATAATGTTCCTTAACTTTGTGATATCTACAATAGTATATCCACTTTCAAATATATGGCTTTCATGTAATGCTCGGTCTCTACAGTTCTTGCTTAAATGACCAACCTTATGATAGTGCATACAAGCCATCCCAGTGCTTTTCTAGCTTCTCGATTGTCCAATCTGACTCTTTCTATAACAATTTGTTGCAATGTGTCCATATCTACCACAAGCAGTGCATTTAGCCCATGTATTATAATCCAAAACATAAGAGTTACCTTGTCTCTTCGGTTGATATGGCCTACATTTTTGTTTCTCCTTAGGTGTCCAGACTTGTTTCATTTTTGCCTTACATTCTTGTGCAGTGTGTCCATGCTTGTTACAAGTATAACATATTTTCTCCATAGTGGTATTATTAGCAATATCATTTTGTTTAGCTCTACACTCATAAGTAGGATGTCCAAACTTACCACAGTGGTAACAATATCCATTAAACTTAGGAGTGACAGGAGGTTTACCTTGTTCTTTTCTTCTACACACATTAGATGTATGTCCTGGTTTGCCACAGTGATAACATGTTAACACTTTAGATTTCTAATTTTGACTGATGTTGATTTATTTAGCTTGTTGTGATGATTCTCCTTCATCGGTGTAGCCTATACCGGCTTTACTTCCAAATCTTCTCTGATTAGTCAAAAAGTCATCAATCTTCTTAGAGTTGTCCTCAGCAAGTTTCTTCATTTCATTTTCTTGCTGTTGATTTTTCACTTCATTTCTCAACTTCTCATTCTCCTCTCTGATTCTTGCAACATCTTCTAGTTTTCTTGACAATTTTGCATTCACTTGGTTTACTTCTTGATTCACAATCATCACTTGATTAGTTACTTGGAAATGTCAGTCAGTGAGTCTTTGTATCTCACTTTCTTTAGCTTGAAGTTGTTCAGTCATCTATCTTCGGTCATCAATAGCTAGATTCCTTTCTTTCTCAGCTTGTTTTGCTTTGTTCATTGTTTCTACCATTCTCACCATCTGAGATTCTTGACCGATTTGTAGTGCTTTCACTTGATCAGTCAAATATTGATTCTTTTCAAATAGATTAGTGATTATACTTTTAGATCCATCAGAGATTCTTCCAGAACTAGCTCCAATATTCTCAAACATTTCATCAATAGGTTCTTCATGGTAACTAATCTCACTTTGTAGAATAGTTAGGTTCTTCCTTTCAACCAGTAATTTCTTCAGTCCTTCCTTGGCTTTCTTATACTATTCCACAAACATCTACATTTGTATCTTCTAATTCTTGATAGTCTTTTCAAGCTTGTATCTCTCCATGACTTAGATCTTTCCCCTTCAGTGGTTAAACTATTCAATAAGAGAACTGCACTCTGATACCAATAGTTGGAATTAGAAGAGATAGGTACTAAGAGGGGAGGGGTGAATTAGTGCCTTCAAAAAATTTACTTGTAAACCTTTCAGATATGTAACTATAAACAATAATAACCGACCATAATAACTTGAATCTAACTACATGTATCAATCATTCATTTAACTTATACAAGTAAACAACATGACATCAATATGACATTCACATGACACAAGTATTTTGGTAATGCAGAAACCCTTGTTAGAAGGTAAAAACTATGGTGGGGATGACACCCACAAATTCTTCACTACTGCAGATAGAAAAGGTTTGCCTATTAGGGCTACAAGTTTTGATCACTTCTAGTGATCTCACCCTGTTAGGAGTGACATGTTAGATCGGCTAGATCTACCTAGTTATATGATTTTAACAACACTAATGAAGTGTGCACTTGGTTAAGAGATTTACATAAGACTATTAAGTCTACTTTGTTAAGAGATTTTATCCAAAACTCTATTACAATTGTCAGAAAGCAATAGGCAATTATCTACTATTTGTCAACTCAATTTTTTGATACAAATCTATAAGCTCTAATAAAATATCACCTTACTTGTGATGAATCTCTACTCTGAACTGCTCAGTAGCCTTTGTTAATTCTACTCAATCTGAATCCCTATGTACTCGGTTCTACTCTGTTAACTAATAGACTTGAAGTTAGGCAATTGCTTCAAGTGCTCCATGATTCATATATCAGCTCACACCAAATGATGTGAACACACAAATATATAGTGTTCTATTTTTGTCTCTTTAACAAAATTAGGTTACACACCATAATCATAACCCTAAGATCTACGGTGTACAATAATAACCCAGATCAACTATTACAAAAGATATACATTGCATTTAATGAATATCATCACATTAAATGTTCCTTGATCTTGGTAAAACATTTTATGAACCATTGTAACCATTTGCATAGAAGTATGTGCCATTTCTGATTACTATGCCATTTTCTATGATCCTCGGTAAACACTATATAGACTGCTTAGTGTATACTACAGTGCTCAGTGTTTACTGTCTGTCAGTGTCAATGTCTACTAGTGCTTGATAAACTATCTGTTGCTCAGTATATAAGCTTTATCGACTAGTCTATTCTACTTTATGTTACTGATAGGATCAATGTAAGTGACTGATTGATATCTTTACAAACCTTTGATACTAATGAAAACCTTAAATACTCAATAGAGATAACATAAAGATCACAAACCTTCATGTTTTAGCATGCCTAGTCAAAATGTTATTCCATTAGTCTGCAAATTGAAACTCCTACCTCTTTCTTAGAAGTAGCTCCATGTCAAGAGGATAATTTGAAGTGTGAAGAAATGAATATTAGTAATGATCAAGATCAAGGTAACATCCTTCCTCATCCAGTATTTGACCAAAGTTCCATACCATTTTATTCCTTCCAAGATGATACATTTCCATCTCAAGAGCCACATAGCCCTCCATCTCCTAAGAAAGATCAAGGTATTCCTTTTATCATCTCTGATGAGTTTATTAAAAATAAAGAGCAAAACACTTTTACTATGCTATCTAAAGATCCTTGTCAAGATCATAGTATTCCCTCACCCCCTTGTCATACTCCTTCATATTCACCTAAAAAATCCTCCATTCTTCCTAATCATTGGAATAAGAATAAATAACCCCAAGCTTCAAATGCTCCTAGCAAAGCTACTCATAATCCTATTGGTATAAAGATGAATCTTAAAGGTGAGAACCTTGGCTACGCAGCTCATTCTAAAGATGTGGATATCCCTTTCATACCTCATCTCCCTTTTTTTTCACATAAGCATCAGCCTTCACTATCCTCCAAATCCATCCTTGGTCCCTATATACCAAAGTTGAAACCTTCAAACCTTCCATCTATATTGGGTCCTTATATCCCTCCATCCACTATGCCTATCACTCCCAGCTTCTCATCCACTTACCCTATCTCTCCCCAAGATCATCAAAAACATGCATCCTTGAATATTCATGTGAACCCATCCATACGAACCCATGATATCAATCTAATTCATCCATAATTCCTAAGTCTTTTTGAAGCAATTTGGATGTCAAAGATAGAAATCAAACATTCAAGCATCTAGTTATATATGAAGATCACTATGTCTAGTCTAATCGACATGTGAATACAAAAAAAAAAGAAACATTCAAGAGACCACAAGGGTCCACTAAGGAAAGAAAGAAATCAAAGAAAATATGGGTTCCTAAATCCATCATTGAAGAAGTATATGCTAAAGAATATGAAAGAAAAGAAAAATCAAAAGTTATCTGGATTCCCAAGTCTCTTTTAAATGACTTGGATACAAAAGAAAAATCAGAGTTGGCATCCAAGATTCCAAAGGCTTTTCCTCCATCTTCTTCCAAACACCTTTCATCTTCTTCTACATAAAAGCCTCAAGATATTCCATCTATTTTCCCTCCATCACTACATCACCCTTCAAGGTGTGTTTCAATGTTGATCTTACCATCCTATCCACCTTCACATATGCAAAACTTTCAATACCTTATCCAATATCTAGAACCTACCTACTATACTTTCATCCCTCTTATCCAATCCATCACATAAATTCTTAGCTACCATCTCCCTTATCTTCCATATTATTCCTTACCATTACCCTATCAAGATCTTTGAGCATACCTTCTTGTGGCCTTGGCCCATCATAACATATCCTTAAAAGGAGCATTATCCAAAGAGTAAGAGGCTTGAGTTCCTTCCAAAAATTAGAAAAGAAAAAAAGAGAGAGAGAACATTTTGAAAAAAAAGAAGAGAAAATGTGCCTTGGTGAAAACTTGGTAAACAAGCACCTTGGTAGAAAAAGTAAAGAGAAATTAATTTTTCCTATGGTGAAAACCACTTCTTGTGGCACTTTGGATAAGTACCATGATGAAAACCTAGCAAATAGGCATCATGTGTAATTCCTTCTTCTTGTACTCTATACTTGGAGACAAGTTCCATCCATGCTATCTCATCCATCATACCCCCAATCATCCATCTATCCCACATACATCATATTCCCTCTTTTACCTTTGATCTTGACAATATTGAGCTATATCCATGAGCATCATGCTTCTTGACATTTTTTGTCCTTGACATTGACTTATTCATTTGTCATATTTGTGCTACCTTATCATGAACTCACTTATCCCAAGCCAATCCTCATTATCCTGAGCATCCTTGCCAAAATTCCACATTATTCCCCTATAGCCTCCATTCACACCATATCTTAATGGTGCTATCCTATCCATATCTTATCCAAATTTACCCCTTGGTCTTGATCAAAATGAAAAACATAAAATGCAAAACAGTTTCTCAAAAACTTCTTGACATGTCCATTCTTTTGGACCACGCGCTTTCATGAAATCAAGTCATTATCCTATATGCTATTTGGTGCTCCATCATTGGATTTCATTTCTATTCCAAAACATGCTTCACATTACTATATCATTTTCCCTAGCTTGGGTAATCTTGAGGAGAATGTCCTTGAGGGTCACATTCATGTGCTTCATACATCATGACCTATTCACTTTTTCTCCATTAGCTTTCTCATCCATCTAAAAATGTCCTACACCTTTCTAGACATTGGGGGCATTTCAATGTGGTCTTGCTTCAATAATGGTAAAATCTCTAAAAAAAATTAAAAGTGAAAAATATTCCTAAAATAATCCAAAATAAATTAAATATCTTAAAAATCAAAAAAAATCTTAAAATCTTTGAAAATCCAAAAAAAATCTTTAAATCTTTAAAAATCCAAACAAATTAGAAAAGAAAAAATCCAAAAAAAAGTGTTTACCAATTGCTCAGCATTTGCATCTACATATATCCTAATGGCTTGTACATATCTTGTATATTCTTTGCATCATAGTGCATAGTTCAGTCAGTCTGCATCTCGTCCTTAGAACTATTGTATCTCAGTAGGGGAAAGTTCCTAGTCAATACCAACCATTTTCTTGAGTGGAGTTAACCACACTACCTCACAACTATAGGGTGTTCTCTGTCTAAACATACAATGGTATTTCTCAATACCACTCAATACACAACGGTGTTTCTAAATACCCATGCACTCAAACATTAGTGTTTCTTAACACTAATCAAGGAAACAAAAATCCTAAATGCAAAGACAAAATCAAAAAAATTTAGCATGAATGTTGAATATGTCCTATGGAGGAGTATTCTAGAATTTTTGGAAGCATTTGCATGTTGCATTCATGACTATGTTTGTCATTGATGTCAACACACTGATTATAGTAAATTTTAGTAGAGTAGTAGACAGAGTTTGGATTAGCGCACATGGTGTATTACAAATGAGGTTATGTGGAGTTGAGTACATGTTTTTTATGGTGTCCTCATATCATGGTTTAGAGCACATATGAAAATTCAAGTATTTGTGTCAGTTATGAGTAATCTAGTGGAAACTATATTTTGACAGTGTTCCTGAGAAGCGGTTTATGATAATCGGATTATATCTCCTAACAGGGATAGAATCTGGTCAAGAAAAGTTATACAAAGGTTGAAGACATTGTGGAGGCAACCTAGATGAGTCAGCATAGTCATAGGTTGAACATGTAATAATTTATTAAGTTTGTGAGCTGACAATTTTATGTGATTATGGAAATATTATGTACATGTAATGTTAAGCTTAATTGGCTGACTCAATTATGAAATATTATGCATGGTATAAAGGAAGGATTTATTTCCTTGATTGATATATGGAAATGTAATATGTGAAGATGAAATAATGTGAATTAGTGATTGTTGTGTGATGCAAAGTGAGTAGATCTGGTATTGAGGTCTGGTGAAGTATTTGGTGTGATTTTGGCACAGTCAAAGAGGAGAAGAAAAGTTGTTGAGAGAAATAATTCTTGGTATTATTTTGTTTGATAATAAAAATATCAATTGGACAATGTGTTTAGTGATATTTCCCTTGAAGCTATTTGGATAGTGGGTCTTTTTGTCTTCCTTAACTCCTAACAGGGTTAGATTCTCCTCACAGGGATTCAAAGTCTCCTAATAGAGACTAATATGTACTAAATGTATTTCATAAGACTCCTAATAGAGTCCATCCTCTCACAAGGAATTTTCATATTGGTACATCTTTTTTGGGTACCATCCCCACCGAGGTTTACTCTCTGATCAAGAGGTTCCCTAGTTAACAAATTTGGTGTCATTGTGTATGATTATCTTTCTATGGTTGTTGCTTATGTTGATTACATGTTTCAGATATAATAAGGTTAATAAAAGTTTTTTTTATCAGATAAATTATTTACCCCCCCCCCCCCCCTCCCAGTTATCTTGGTGGACTTTACTTTCTAATAATTGGTATCAGAGCGGTAGGTCCTTGAAGGAAATTTTTAACAACTTAAGGAGATCCATGGCAAGTCACTTCAGAAAAGAAAGTCCTAAGTTTGATGGAGTTAACTATGATAGTTGGAAAGAAAAGATGAAGACACATTTTCTATGTTTATAACCAAGATATTGGTTGATTACAAAGAATGAGAAATGTATCATTGAAGAAGAAAATATTGAGGATTGCACTAAGAAAGAAAGAGATCTATTCATGTGTAACATACTTGCCAGAGAAGCACTTTTGTCAGCCCTTCCTGAAAATGAATACAGTTAGGTAAAAACTCTAAAGACATCTCATGAAATTTGGTTAGCTTCGGAATCTACTTTTGAAGGTGATAAACATGCTAAGAGAATCAGATTACAAAATTGGATATGTTTATTTCAAGAGGCTAAAATGATAGAAGATGAATCAGTTAGAAGCTATATTGGTAGAATATAAGAGATTGTTGTAGGTATCAAAGCTTGTGAAGGAAATAAGAATGAAGATGAAGTCATTTGGAAGATCATGAAAACTCTAACCCCAGTGTTTAAGAAGACAATGCACATTATTGAACAAGTCATACCATGTACTAATAAATTCACTAGAGAGACTCTTCTTGGAAGATTGGAAGCAGCGAAGATAAGTTTGAGACAATCTAGAGATTTTCCCAGAATTGAAACTGCATTCAACACACTTATTGTTCACCCTACTTTGTCAAGAAGTGCAAGTGTCAGTGGAGATTATGCCAGTAGCAACAGATCTAAGACTGAAGAAGATAAAAAAATTGAAGAAGGAATTACCTTGCTTATGAAACGAGAACCAAAAGGTAATAAAATCTTTAAATGTTGGACATGTCAAGAATATGGTCATTTTGCATCTAAATGTCCTAAGAGAGTGAAGAAATATAAAAAGAACTTTAAGCCTAGAAGACCTAAAGAATTTTATTATGCTAATGATGAAGAATTTGAAGCTTGTATTGAGAAATTATTAAGTGAAAGTGTTAATGAAAGTGATGACATATAATTTATTGTAATAAAAGAAGAAAACTCAGAATCAGAAGTCAAAGAAGAAAAATCTTTAGTATCACAGGTTGAAAAGAAAACTGATTGGATCATAGACAGTGGTTGTTCACATCATATGACTAGTGATATGAATAATTTTATTAAGTTTATCAATTATGATGGAGGAATTGTTAGATTTGGAAACAATTCACCTTGCCGAATAAAGGGAATAGAATCTATTACTCTTGATGGAAATACTAACACTAATGATGTTTACTTTGTGGATGGATTGAAACATAATATTTTAAGTGTTGGACAATTAGTTGACAAGGGATATCAATTTTGGTTTACTAAAAATACTTTCATGATCAAGGATACGAATGGTAAGATGATTGGAATAGGAGCAAGAACCAAAGGTAATGTATTTCAATTGAATCCTGCTAAGATGACATGTTTGATTGCTAAAGTTGATGATATTTGGTTATGGCACAAAAGGTTTTGTCACATAAACTTTGATAACATTGTGAAAGAAAGTACCACGTTTTCAATAAGAGATTTTCCTAAAATTGTGAAACCTACTAACATGGTATGCAAGGAATGTGTTATAGAAAAATAGAAAAAAAAGTTCCTTTCCCAGCAAGAAGTTCACCACAACAGAAAAATTGGAGATTGTTCATACAAATCTGAGTGGTCCCACAAGAACAAGAGGATTCTATGGTGAAAGGTAGTTTATGATTCTTGTTGATGATTTTACTAGGATGGTGTGGGTAGCATTTATTAAAGAAAAGTCAGAAGTATTTGATAAGTTTAGATTTCTTAAGAAAAAATTTGAGAATGAATCAGGAATGAAGATTAAATGTTTAAGATCTAATAGAGGTGGATAATTTACTTCAGAAGAATTTAATACTTTTTGCGAAGTGAATGGCATTAAGAGATAGCTTTCAACCCCTAAAACACCTGAGCAAAATGGTATTACTGAAATAAGAAACAAATCAGTAACTGAAGCAACAAGAGCTATGTTGTTTGAGAATGATGTAGAAAATATATTTTGGAGAGAAGCAACAAACACAATAGTGTATACAATGAATAGAGTACATATCAAATCAAATATAGACAAGACTCCTTATGAATTATGGTTTGGACATGCACCATTAGTAAAATATTTTAGAATCTTTGGAAGTAAGTGCTACGTAAAGAGAGATGATGATATTGGTAAGTTTGATCTGAGAAGTGATGAAGGTAATTTTTTTGGTTATTCATTGAAAAGAAAACCTTATATATGTTTTAATAAGAGAACTAATACTATTGTTAAGAGTGAAAATGTTAAAGTGGATGAGAAGTTTAGAATTCAAGAGAGAGTACTTGATTATAATTCAGATGATGAAGCCTATCCTAAAACTAATCAAGAAAATATTGAATTGTTTTATGAAACTAACAATGATTTTCAGAATGAGATTCATGATGAAGAACAAAGAGAACCAAGACATGAACCCAGAAGTGAAGCAAGAGTTGAAACAATAACACCTAATAAGAATTTGATAAGAAATCATCCTGGTGATCAGATTATTGGGAGAAAAGACACAGGAGTTATGACAAGAAATAAAGTACAAGAAGATTTATGTTTGATTTCTCAAATTGAACCTAAGACTACTGATGAAGCTTGTAAAGATAACAATTGGATTCAAGAAATGAAGGAAGAATTAGATCAAATTGAAAAAAATAATACTTGGGAATTGGTTCCTAGACCTAAGGACAAAAATGTTATAGGAACTAAATGGGTTTTTAGAAACAAGATGAATGAACAAGGTGAAGTTGTAAGAAAAAAAGAAAGACTAGTATGTAAAGTGTAAGAATTTGCAAATAGCAAATATTGAACCAAGATCAAGAGGTTGAAGAAAAGCACAAGAGAGAAAATATGAATGCAAGGATGGATTGAATAGATCCAATGAATTAATGATATTCACCAATGAATGTTATGAAATGATTACATAATAGGCCTCCTTATATAGGAAAGGCAATAAGAGAGAATGATAAGGAGCTGATAAGCTATCACCTATGCTAGGTGTAATCACATGTCCACCAAATGTGGATCATCCTCCAATATGCAATAAAGTATGTGCATTGGATTAGGATGATAATGTGATAAGAGCACAAAAGGTGGATCTCACACACAAGGTATGTGAAGACAACTATCACACCAAAAGTGGAATTCCTCCTACACCATGTGCTTATTAGATCTCCACACTCCTAGGTGTCTCAATCACAAATTACTATGCAATGCATTATCCTAAGTAAGATTAAGTAAAGTGTAATTAGGAATAATTAATTACACCAACACCCCCCCTTAAGTGAAACTTAGGGGAATGCATTTAAACTCACAATGCAAGATGGGTCCCAGCTACTAGGCCATGTTAGGTACCCATGTACAAGATACATGAAATGCATAACTCTCATAAAGTGGAGAAAGAGGGAAAACCTCATGGGAAAAACCCTCCCCCAAAAAGAGAGAAGAAAACAAGATGCATGGATGGATGGAGTGCTCAAGACCCCCCAAGAACTACATACATCATGTATATACAAAGAAGTATCCCCCCATAAGAAGGATAGTTGGAGACATGATATCCCCCCCATAATGTAGAAACTCCCATGTTGATGAAGAGTACCTGCAAACAATAGATAAGCCAATGCTTACAAGAAACATGTCTCCCCTTAGGAAGAAATAGATACATCAAATGATGAAGAAGCCAATCCATGTGCAAATGGAATGAGGAAGAAGATGAAGGTCTCCATGAATGAATCTCTGAAGACTGAGTAGGAATCTCCAAGCTCAAAGAATCTATCACTTCATGTGACAAATCAAGTGAATAAGGAGAAGAATCAAGTACACCAATCTCCAAAGAAGGTGAAGAAGTGTCCCCATCTATGATGAAACTATCATCAAGGGAAAGAGAAACCCCCCCATGTATGTCTTCCAAATCTACATCATGAGAATCAACAAATGCTGAAGATGCATCCAAGTAGTCATCACACTCTGCAAGATCTGAAACAATATGATCATCCTGCTGAATAGTAGAGCCCATGTCTGAAGAAGTAGGAGGTGGAGGAGTAGGAAGATCAACACTTGTCTCAACAACAAAATGATTCAAGTGCCCAAAGTTATCCTCATAATTATCCCTTAGCAAAGGGATGGGTACATCATGAATATCATCATCATTATCAACAAAAGTGGAAAAAGAATACAAGAGAGATGTATGATCAACAACTCCCATAGCTATGACATCTCTAGTCTCCATGTCCCTAATGTAGACATAATCAAGAGTGAACTCAACAATTTTACCTTGTGCCCCATGTGTGATTTGGTAAATAGAAAGGAGATTAGTGGTCAAGGATGGTACACAAAGAACATTGTTAAATGTCCTTTCTCCCATAGGAATAGAACCTTTCCCACAAACTCTCATGAATGTGTTGTTACCCATCAAAATATTAGGAGAATTACAAGGCTCAAAAGAAGAAAACATATCCATAGAAGATGCCATATGATGTGATGCACCTGAATCAAGAAGCCATTTACCTTGCTCAAGATGTGTGGAAGCCATGAATGCTTGTCCTTTACCTTTGTCTTTGAATGATGATGTAGATGTAGAAGCTGCCAAATGTGTAGAAGGAGCAGACACTGATGAGGGCAACATAATGTTGTGTTTCTGAATAATGTGAGTTAGCTCATCAATCTTCTTTTGAAAACACTTATGGTCATCATGTCCTAACTTTTGACAATATGCACATTTATCTCTCTTTCTTCTAGATGATTCCTCTCTTGAAGAGGACTTGGATTCAGTACTTTTTGGTGAAGAAGATTCATTACCTTTGTCATGAGGCTTAGGATCCTTATTGTGTTTCTTTCCTTTTCCATTAGAAGCCTTTGATGTAGACTCACTTGCAATCAATGCTTGATGCGTGGAAGGCTTCAACTGACCCATGTGTGCCAACTTTGCTTGTTCCCTTGTGAGTTGCGCTGCAAATTCATCAAGAGAGGGCAATTTGTATGCATTACCAAGAGCATCCATAGTAGCATAGAATGTAGAAACAAAGATAGAATAATCAGGACCAAGCTTGGAAAGAATAGAAAAGATCGATTGTTCATCCCCTTTAAGAATGCCACATGAAGAAAGCTCTGATCTAATAGTATTGAACATAGAGAAAAAATCTTGAATATTGTCAAAATCCCTAGGATTAAGACCTATGAGATCATTCTCTAATCTGAATTTCCTCATCCTATCAGGTTTACCAAAGAGTCCTTCCAATGTGATCCAAGCATCATGAGGATGTGTGCAAGATGTAATATGATAGTGCAAGTCACGAGAGATGGATGATCTAAGAGAGCCAAGTGCTTTATCCCTTCGATCAAACTATTTTTGCCTTTCTACAGCACCTATTTGAGGTTCTTGATCCTACCCAAGAGTCATTCTAAGCAATCCAAGACTCAACAAATGATCACTTAATGAAACTTTCCATTCATGGTAGTTATATGGAGTGAGGATTTTAACCTTTGAATTATCCATATTGTAACCAAATAATGACTGATAACTACTGATAACTTCTTCAAATGACTGATGCAAATCAAAAAATTGAAATCCAAGGATTAACCAAGTGCAAATATAGCCCCAAAATAGCCTATTAATGAAAGTGATATGTCTACCCAAAATCACTCAAATCTGATTACAGATCTAGAAAGTAGATGAAAAATCATGCACTTTCAAAAAAAAATTCACCTCAAAATGTTATCGTATGTGCCCAAACGAAGCCCTGGAAGTTGCAGAAATCAAGAACAGACAGGAACAGTCATCAAGATCTACAATTTTTGACAAATCTGGCCACCAAAATACAAAATCAATAGCACCACTGGAAAATTCAAGAAATTCTACCCAATTTCAAAAACAATTGCACCTGATTTGGAGCTCGGATGACCAAGATATGGGCCCTCAAAGTTAGACTGCCAAATCAAAAATGCAAATGGTGAAGGCTGAGAATTTCAAAACCCTGCTGACATCAAAAATTCTTGGGGTTAAATTTGACTATCATACGGCCATCAAAAAAATCCAATTCTGCTATGTTGCGACGGCTAGGCGGCCGTCAATTTTAACATCGCAAAACTGATGACGCAAGCAAAAATCATGACTTTGGCTGATGTGGTGGCTGATTGTATATCTGCACTATTCTATATGGTATGGATTTACTAACATGGCAATTTTAAACCTAGCGTGTGACATGGTTGTGGGCTAATGAGGCTGCCTATGTGGCAGTCCGCTGGCGCTGATGGGGCTCAGGTCTGTTGATTGTGCTGGGGCCTGCCATGTGGCTGAACTGGTGCATGCCATGTGGCAGTTGGAGGAGCCTCTAGTTCTACTATGTGGCCTTGATAGAGCAGAGGGCCACAAATATGCGGTGGCCGTTGGCTAAGCTAAGGTCAGGCGGTTGGCGGGAGCGGCGGTTCGGGGCGCAGAGGCACCAGTGGTGACAGATTTGGGCGCAGACTGGCCGGGGTGGTGCGCAGATGAGCCATGAGTGGATCACGATGGAGGAGTGGCCAGCTTGGCTGAGGGTTTTCTGCTCTGAAGGTGATATGGGCCGCCGGTGGCAGGTTTGGATGAGCGGTTGAGTTGAGGGGCCAGCGGTGGTGCTGAGATGAGTGCTGGTGGTAGGAGTTCTGCAAGAGCGGTGCGCTATTTGAAAATGAGTAGCGGTGGTGCTTAGTGCACCGTGGACTTTTTTAAGCCCCCCCTTTTTTTTTAAATATATAAACAGGGTCATACCTGCCCTTAATACAAATTTTTCAAAAAAAAAATTTTGAAAATTATTGCAAAAAAAATTTTTGAGAAATTCAGAATAAAAAATATATATATATTTATTACAAAATACTACTGTAGAGGTGTAGATCGGACTGTAAGGTTTGATTTGCAAAAAAAATTTGCCTCGAATTGGACTTTCACCAAATATGGGCGAGTTTATAGTTGATTTTAACCGAAACAGCCCCCTGGATGCAATGGTGAGGTCAAATCTGCTCCAAGATGCCTCTATCGCACGCTAGTTCTCAGATCTAAGATTTGGACCTTCAAAGCTTGCATCAAGCTCTCTTCAAATCAGCTAATCAAAAATGCTCCAATGGCTCTGATACCATGTAAGAATTTGTAAATAGCAAATATTGAACCAAGATCAAGAGGTTGAACAAAAGCACAAGAGAGAAAATATGAATGCAAGGATGGATTGAATAGATCCAATGAATTAATGATATTCACCAATGAATGTTATGAAATGATTACATAATAGGCCTCCTTATATAGGAAAGGCAATAAGAGAGAATGATAAGGAGCTGATAAGCTATCACCTATGCTACGTGTAATCACATGTCCACCAAATGTGGATCATCCTCCAATATGCAATAAAGTATGTGCATTGGATTAGGATGATAATATGATAAGAACAAAAAAGGTGGATCTCACACACAACGAGGTATGTGAAGACAACTATCACACCAAAAGTGGAATTCCTCCTACACCATGTGCTTATTAGATCTGCACACTCCTAGGTGTCCCAATCACAAATTACTATGCAATGCATTATCCTAAGTAAGATTAAGTAAAGTGTAATTAGGAATAATTAATTACACCAACATAACTAGGATACTCACAACAAGAAGGCATTGATTATGAAGAAAAATTTGCACATGTTGCAAGGATTGAAGAAGTGAGAATGTTTTTGGCCTATGAAACTTATGAGAAATTCAAAGTGTATCAGATGGATGTGAAGTCAGTATTTCTAAATGGTGAATTAGATGAAGAAGTTTACATTGAGTAGCCAGAAGGTTTTCCTTTTACTCAAGAAGGAGACATGGTATGTAAACTAAACAAATCCCTATATGGACTAAATTAGGCACCTAGAAATTGGTATGCAAGATTGGATAAATATTTGGCAAAATTGGGATTTGCTAAAGGCACTGCAGACAGTAATTTGTATCTAAAAGAAATAGAGAATGGTCTATTAATTATAGTTATTTTTGTTGATGATATAATCTTTGGAGGAGAAGATGAAGCGAGTGATAAATTTGTTGATGAAATGAAGACAAAATTTGAGATGGGCATTATTGGAGAAATGAAATTTTTCTTAGGTTACAGATTGTGCAGAATAGTGATGGTATTTTCTTATCTCAGACTAAGTATCTAAAAGACCTATTTCATATATTTGGTTTGGAAATTTGTAAGCATGTTGGTACACCTATGGTAACTAGACATAAGTTATCTAGTATAGATGAGACTCCTGCAATTGAACAAAGGAAGTAAAGATCTATGATTGGAGGTTGAAATATCTAACTCACACAAGACCAGATATAGCACATGTAGTTGGTATTATTGTGAGGTTTCAAGTTGATCCTAAAGAATATGTTATGCAGCAGTGAAGAGAATATTTAGATATTTGAAAGGTATAATTGATTATCGGTTGTGGTATGATAAATCAAATGATTTTACCCTATGTACATATACAGATGCAAATTGGGGAGGTAGTGTGGATGACAAAAAGAGTAAAAGTGGTGGAGCATTTTTTCTTGGAGGAAGACTGGTTTCTTGGCTAAGCAAGAAATAGAATTGTATCTCATAGAGTACAATAGAAGCAGAATATGTAGTAGCAGCAAATAATTGTAATTAGATAATATGGATGAAACAAATGTTGAAGGATATTGGAATCAAGTTTAATGAGTCCATTATCATACGTTGTGATAACACAAGTACAATAAGTATGTCTAAGAATCGTGTGTTATATTCTAAAAGAAAACATATAGAGATCAAGTATCATGGTTGCAGAGAAAGAAGTCAGACTTGAGTATATCAGCACAAAGGAGAAGATTGAAGATATATTTACAAAGCCTTTACCTAAAGATACATTTGAGTATTTGAGAGGTATGCTTTGGGTTTTGCCACAGCCTACTTTTGAGTAGTGATGCAGAAAGTTGCATTGGTCCAATGGTATAGAGCACTATCTTTCTGGACTGTATGATAATTCTTCCTCTATGGGGGAGTATCTATGTTTTTGAGTTAAGTCATGAAGGACTCTTGGTAAAAGGTATCTTCAAATAGTGTCTTTGAATATTCAAGCTTGTATTGGATTAACAAAGTGATGCTTACTTTGTCATTGATGTCAATGGGCGAGAAGGATACATGAAAAACATCTGATGATTGATTTGATGATTGATGAAGAGGATTTGAAAAGATAAAGAAAGAGAAGCAATATTAGGGAGAAGGATATATTAAAAACATCTGATGATTAATGAAGAGGATTTGAAAAGTTAAAGCTAGAGTAGTAGTATTACATTTTGGTATTCATGGAACTTGGATGTTTTTTCATCTATGTTTCCATCAATGCCAATGGGGGATATTGTTAGCATGAATGTTGAATATTTCCTATGGGGGAGTATTCTATCATTTCTGGAAGCATTTTCATGTTGCATTCATGACTTTTTTTGTCATTGATGTCAATATGCTGATTATACTAAAGTTTCACAGAATAACAGACAGATGTTGGATTGGCGCACATGGCGTATTGTAGATAAGGTTATGAGGATTTGAGTACATGTTTTTTATGGTGACCTGATATCATGTTTAAGAGTGCATACAAAAATTCAATTATTTGTGTCAGTTATGAGTAATCTAGTGGAAATTGTATTTTGACAGTGTTCCTGAGAAGTAGTTTGTGATAATCAGATTATATCTCCTAATAGGGATAGAATCTGGTTAAGAGAATGTATACAGAGTTTCAAGACATTGTGGAGGATACCTAGATGATTCATCATAGTCACAAGTTGCATGTGTGATGATTTATTAAATTTTGTGAGCTGACACTTTTATGTGATTATGGAAATATTATGTAATGTGTAATGTTTTATATTTTGTAATTGGTTAAGCTTAATTGGATGAATAAATTATGAAATATTATGCATGGTATAAAGGAAGGATTTATTTCCTTGATTGATATATGAAAATGTAAGATTTGAAGATGAAATAATGTGAATTACTGATTTTTATGTGATGCAAAGTGAACAGATCTGGTATTGAAGCCTAGTGAAGTATTTGGTGTGATTTTGGTACAATCAGATAGGATAAGAAAATTTGTCAAGATTATTAATTATTGGTATTATTTTTTTCAAATAATACATAGATCAGTTGGATAGTGTGTTCAGTGATCTTACCCTTGAAGCTATTTGGACAGTGGGTCCTTTTATCTTCCTTAACTCCTAATAGGGTTAGAATATCCTCACAGGGATTCAAAGTCTCCTAATAGGGATTGATATGTACTGAATGTATTTCATAAGACTCCTAATAGATTCCATCCTCTCACAAGTAATTTTCATATTGGTACATCTTTTTTGGGTATCATCCCCACTTGGGTTTACTCTCTGATCAATAGGTTCCCTAGTTAACAAATCTGGTGTCATTGTGTATGATTATCTTTCTATGGTTTTTTTTTGTTCATTACATGTTTCAGATATAATAAGGTTAATAAAATTTGTTTTTATCAGATAACTGATTCCCCCCCCCCCTTCAGTTATCTTGGTGGACTTTACTTTCTAACAAAATTACCCAATGAACAATGGTGTTTCTCAACACTCTACACACTCAAGCAATAATATTTCTCAACACTATGCACACTCAAGAAATCATTAAACAAATAATTATCATTAGAGAAAAAGAAAAATAAACACAATCAATAAAACATGTTTCTCAACACCACCTATCACAAATAAACTTATCATAGCTTGTGCTTATCATGTCTCCCAAGCAACTCAATGATGTCTATAGACTACAGGAATAAGGATAGGGGGCATGATCTCTTTCTTTGATTACAGTTTGTGGGAACTATTTCCTTTTTTATTTTTTATCAAGCACTTTCTTATTATTGTGCAAGTCAAAAAAAATCTTCCCAAGGATATGAATGATAAAGGGTCATTGCGGGTACATCAAAAAGATAGTCCAAGGATATGAATGTATGGGTCATTGTAGACAACACAATCATTGCACAAGAACATAGGGAACTCTTTTTTGTTTTCTTTCCTGTAACTAACACTAACATAAGTCAGTACTCCAGTTCATCATCGACTTTGAAAGTCACTGATGTTTGTACTTACTGCTAAAAAAATCTCTATGATGAGAAAAAGCATAACAAAAAGATCAAAAGAGTGACACTCATGGAAGATTGCATATCATTCAAGGGGCATTCACTTTCACTTTCATTCTAGCATTTATCTAACTTGATCAAAATCACCTCAAGGAGGGAAATCTATCTTCAACATGGTTGAGTATCACATCTAAGATCCTTGCTTTCATTATTGATCACTATCTTTGTAATATCATTATCAGGAGCTCAATAAAAATTTCTTCTAAATCAATCTTCCTCCTCAATGCTACATCAATCCAATCTTCTAAATCAAATCAAAATTCTTCTAAACTATCATCAACATCATTCAATCTTTTCTATCAAATTTTGATCTCACTCCCGAGGGGGCATCATATATCATAATCTTCTAATCTAGATCATCAAAAAACTTGTCAACCAAATATGATGTATCAAATTTTTGTCATCAAATCGAATATCTCAAAATAATTAATTCTAATCATTGAATCAAACATAATCATATTGCTAGGGGTATCTTAACTTCATCAAGTTCCATATCAAGTTGAATATTCTTAATCTATCCAAATCTCTTATCGATCTTCGTTTAATCAAGCTCAAAGTCGGTATGATCGATTCTTGTCCAATCAAGTTTAGAATCGATATCTTTGCATATCTCATCATATTTTGTTCAATCAAGTTCAGAATCGATTTCTAACCAAGAATAGTTTCATCACATCACATCAAAAATTTTCTCTCAATCAGAATTAGATCAACATCAAACATTAGATATTTTTTGAACCAACACATTGCTCGTACATCGATTCAAAGAGGGGAAAATGTAATCACCTTAAAATGGTCTAGCTAAACTAGATACCCTAAATCTCAAATAAAGTGATCAAATCAATACCAAATCAAGATAATCTCAAGCATAATTGTGTAATTGAATTAGATCCATTTAATTACATAATTCATCAATTATCAAGCATCAATGACCAATCATCAAGAATAATTCATTAATTAACCAAATCAAACTCAAAAATACCTATGGCTAGATATTAATTAATGTGAATTAATTAATTGTCTTATTATCCTCTCAAATCACAAAAGGACAAAGGATTTAATTCCAACCAATGGGAGCTAATCACAAGGATCACTCACATGGATCAAGTGAGAATGAATATTAACCATCCATCATGGATGAATATCAACCATCGAATTTAAATTCAACCTTTCCCTCCAAGAGGAAATCTATCAAACCAAGCTCATTTAATTTATTTCATATCTAGATCATTTTCATAAGGAAACTCTGGCATTTTGAATTCTAGATCTAGATGATTTTATTAACAAAGTGCTTCTATTTTCAATCTAGATCAATTCTTTTATTTCTTGTTTCCTTTCATTCTAGCTCTATCTTAATTCATCTTAATTTCTTTCATGTTAAATGAATTTCACTAGAATATTCCATTTCATAGTTGTAATGGCAATGATCTTATGCACAATCTGAGAGCACTAACAATTAGATCATACTCTCTATGACTAGGAAGCTATAATTTGGTTTCAATTGATATGATTTTGATTTCTTTTTATGTACTAACAATTGATATAATGAGTTATAGAAGTGTTGTGTTTTCAGGCTAACATGTACCCAAAAATAAACACAACTACAACTTCGCCCCTACTCATACAAAAACTCACATATACAAGAAGATATGTAAGCATCAAATATACATGAGCATCGTAAATCAAACATATATAAGGGTTAGATCATAATCCATTAGCTAACTAGGCTTTGTCTCATAATTAATTAATGACTGAAGAGATAATCAAAATCATGCATGTATAAGTATAAAAGGCAATAATCATGAGCATATTATTCTAAGCATATAAAAACATCATTTGTATGTTTGTATCATCTCATCATCTAAATCCACCAAAATAAAACATAGGTTTAAATTCCATCAATGATAAAAGAACCATCATAGTGTCTTATCACAAATATAGAAAAGTGAGTCATCCAAGAGGATATTACATCCTCCCACCTATAGATAGGATTACTATTGGAATTCTACAAAAAGATATGGATATGTAGCTCTTAATTTATCAACATCCTCTCATGTCACTAAAGCCTCATCATTGGGGTCACATTGGACCCTTTCCTACTCTCAAATGAGACCCATGAGGATCAATGTCCATTTTTATAGAATGCATGCGGGATCCAAAGCTAACTGCATGTCCTCAACCTATAAAGCATTCCAATCCAACATATGAGTAAAATCAAGAATATACCCTCTAAGGACTAAAACATGTAACACATTATGGATGTGAGAAAGGCTGGGTGGTAGGGCAATTCAATAATAAATTATCCCTATCCTCTTAAGGACCTTGAATGGACCAACAAACCAATGTGCCATCTTAGATATATTTCCATAGAGATTTGGACTCTTTAATGAGAGAACCCTCAAGAACACCCTATCCCCAACTGGGAACTTTCTATCAATCCTATGAGCATCTACATACTTTTTCTACCTTTCTTGTGCTGCCACAAGATGCTCCCTAATCCACTCAACCTTCTGCTCCATATCCTGCAAAATCTCTAGTCCTAGAAGTACTCAATCCTCCAAAAAATCTTAACTTAGAGGTGTGCAACAAGGACGACCATGGAAATCCTGGAATGGTGACATACCAATAGAGATGTGGTATCCATTATTATACGTAAACTCCACTAAATATAAATAGTCATCCCAGTGGATTTTTTTATCCATCAGATGTATCCTAAGCATATCCTCTAATACCTAATTCACCAGGTCAATTTTTCCATCTATCTCTAGATGATATTTTTTACTAAAGTTTAGTTGGATCCCTAGATAATGTTTTGAAGAAGTCCTGAACTTAGAAGTAAATACTAGATCTCGGTTAGAGATAATCCTTTCTGGAATACCATGAAGTCTGGCAATATCCTCCATGAATATTCTGGCTATTGAAGCTATTGTATAAGAGGATTGCATAGATGAGAAATGTACTACCTTGGTCAGTCTGTCAACTATGACCATGATAGCATCATGCCTCCAAGGGGTAACTTGAATCCCTACCACAAAGTCCATAGAGATAATGTCACATTTCCACTCTGGGACAAGATGAGTTTGGAGAAGTCCTACCAAGTGTTGATGTTTGACCTTCACCCTTTAACATCCCTCTTCATCCCTAACCAATGGTATAAGTGGCATAAATATGTATGCATGTTATTTAGTCTGAGTGGGAATAGTAAGGTGCATGATGGGCTTCTGATATAACCATTGTATGAAGATCAACTGAAAGTGGCATATATATCCATCCCTATTATTGCAACAACCCATTCGAATCCAAGGAATATTTAGAGAATCATCCCTCTACGGGCCTACTTGATTCTAACTTTGTCTTAACCTCCTGATGCCAATTGTTAAAAGAAATATCTTGTAATATCTAACTCCTCAAGTCTATGCTAAGAGAAAGTGTTGACAACATATGCCTCTACCTACTGAGAGCATCATCTATAATATTTTATTTCCCCTATATATATCTAACCTCAAAATCATACTCACATAGGAATTCCATCCATTTTGTTTCCTCACATTAAGATTAGGTTGTGTGAATATATACTAGAGGCTACGATGATCTATTTGAAGCTCAAATCTATGGCCCAACAAAAAGTGACTCCATCTAACTAAGGCATGAACAAATATTGTCAACTCTAATTCATCTATGGGATAATTAAGTTAATGGTCCTTAAGCTTCCTAGAATCATAACCAGTTACTCAACTCTATTGTATCAATACTGCTCCAATCACCTCTAGAGATCCATCTATAAAAACTACAAAATCCCTCGAGGGGTTAGGAACTACCAAGATTAGAGCACTGGTCAACTTCTCTTTCAAACACTGGAAGGCTACCTCATACTTCTCTATCCAAATAAAAGTCTTCCCCTTTCTCTGTAGAGAAGTGATGGGGTGAGCTATTATGGAGAAATCCCTAACAAATCACCTATAATATCCTTCTAGGCCCATGAAACTATGAACCTTAGAAACATTAGTGGGTGTTGGTCACTCCGCTATAGCCTAAACTTTTGTAGGGTCTCTAAAATACCATCACCAAAGATAAAGTGGCCAAGATACTTAAATTCTATCTGGAAAAACACACATTTTTATAAGTTAGCATAAAGATGATTATCTTGTAAACAATGCAACACCTAACATAGATTTTGCTCATGTTCCTCAACAGTCTTAGAATACACCAAAATGTTATCCAAGAAAACTATCAAAAATCTTTCCAACTAGGTTATGAACACCCCATTCATCAAACTCATAAATATCGATGGAGTATTTTTCAAGCCAAATGGTACTATGGTGAATTTTTTGTGACCATACCAAGTACGAAATGTTGTACGATGAATTTCAACCTCATGGATCCTTAAATGGTAGTAGCCAAATTTAAGATCAATATTCAAGAATACCCTTTCCCCCTTCATCTGATCAAACAAGTCATCAATGTGAGGAAATGGGTATCGATTCTTAATGGTGACCTTATTGAGTTCTTTATTGAGTTGTTAGTAGTCAATACATAATTTGAGAGAACTATCTATCTTCTTAATGAAGATAACTGAAGCACCCCAAGGAGATACACTAGGCCTGATGAAACCCTTTTCCAATAGTTCCTCCAACTGTAGTCTAAGTTCACACAACTCTTGAGTAGTCAAGTGATAGGGAGCCTTTGAGATAGGTTCTTCTCTTGGCACCAATTCTATACAAAAATCAATATCCCTTTTAGGAGACATCCCAGGGATCTCCTTTGGGAAAACATTTGCAAACTCATGTAGTAGAGGGTGGTCGAGTGTGTGAGGTCCTACCCTGACCCATCTTAGCTCGACATTTTTTTTAACATTTGGTTCATCTTGATGATACATTGTTTAGAGACATCAAACCTATTTTGTATTATGACTTGTTATCATTAGACCTTATGAGATGATTGTTATAGATTTATATAATGATGATGTTAGTCATCCTTTTTATATGCTCATATTGGTTTCATGCTTACCTTATGATATATGAATTCTAAATTCTGCATTTTCTACGTTGTCTTTTAGAATAGTAAATGTTGATAGTGTAATGGTTCAATGATTAACTTAGGGTATAATGTGGATTATGTTTATGATTCATGAAATGTAGTTCCTTTATATATATTGAGTTTAGATGTTATTATTTCACTTTTGATATGATTATTTATGCAATGAGTTTATAAGGTACTAACATTGGAATCGAGTGTGCAGGATTATGACCATGGTTGTAAATGCGGAGAAACAAGGATGGATCTATGTGAAATCAGTTTAAAACCAAGGTCGTCTCTAAGAAGAAAATGACCTCATTGTTATGTAATTTTATTCATAAATGTGATGCATGTATGTATGTGGTTGTTAATGTTTGTAAATGCATTATTAGATGTTAATTCATTTTGTGTAAATGTAAATGTAATTTTTCCACTAGGCATGCAAAGTGTGTAATGTGATGTGTACTTTTGTGAGGTGTCACTTGACACTACTGTGATGAGATGGCATGCTTAAATGGAATGTGGACCCACATTTTCTTTAGGTTGTCTTGTGTATCCCTAGGCTTGGTTAGTGGTTTAGGGTACCAAGGATGCAAACTTATTAGGGTTTTTGAAGGGCTATATGGAGTCCTATGGTGTAGCTAAGGTTAATTTTTAGTGCCCCAAGTCATGTACATGGGTTAGGGGGCCTATTTTTACCATTTCCACTTCCTTAGGGCTCCATATTGTCTCTCTAAGTGGGCCATCTTTGGTACTGACGAATTTGGGAATGTTTTCTAGGATATCTCACATTTCCATGTTTTGAATTGCATTTCATTTCCAAAGCAAGGGCAAGTGTCATGTTAGCTAGGATCTAGAAACCTAACTTACTTGGGATGAGGAAATGAGAGAGGAAGGTTTTAGAGTCTTTAGGAAAGGAGACTAAAGATTTTGACACTTCTTGGCTATGCTAGTTTGAGAGTTAGAGAGAAAAGGACTTGGGAGATTTGCTAGTGGTTTTGAGAAGGGAAGCAAGCTAGGAAGCAAGGAAAAAGCTCTTCTACAAACCTCCATTTTCCATTGCTTAGGAGAAAGGTTGGTGGTTCTATCATGTATATGTTTGTGTAATTGCATTGAGAAGATGAAAACTTTTGTGAAACTTGTAATGTGTTGCTTCTTTTGTGTGAATCTTGTATTGTGTTGTTCCATTGTGCTTATATGACTCTACTCTTGTTTTACCATCTTGTTTTGCAATATGTTTATGGGTGTGCAAGATACTCCTCATCCTTGGGAGGATTTGAGGATGTTTTGGGCTGAAGGGCATAGTTGGAAATTTTATATGTTTGAGAGCTTGGATGTATGGGCATCCTTGAGGGCCTACTTATGTTTTTGTTTGGGGGCCATAAGGGATGTGTTGAAGCTCTTGGTGTTGAGTTGTATGTTGGAAGGAGCCTTGTGAAAGCATGTAAGAAATATTTGAAATTCTTTTTTGTGTATGAGTAAGGTGTCTTTATATGAGAAGTTTCCACCTTCACCCATTTATGGATCCAATTTTGATCCTTTGTGCAAGCTTGGGAAAAGGGAGTAAGAAAAAAATTGTATGTACTTGTCTCAATGTGTTGATTGTATGTTTTTGTGAGTTGTATGTTTGTCACCTATCCATTCTTGTTTCCCCTAGCTCGGGGGTGGCCATGAAATGGCCTAGGCTAGGAGGTGAGCCTCCATGGTCATGTGGAAAAAGTTTTGTGATGCAAGTTTGTTTGCATGGAGTGAAGTTGAAGTTCAAGTTTGAAGTTTCAAAGTTAAAAATGAGAAATTTAAATAAATTTGTTTACATTGTAATATTGCTTGTAATTTGATCCTTTTAGATTTATTTGTATGAATACATTTATGTTGATGAGAGAAAATTGTATAGTTGGTAAAATTGTTTTCAAGATTAATTTCAGTCTTTTGAATAAGGTAAAACAGTGTTAGATTAAATCTGTAATTTGTGAAAATATGAAAGTGTGATAATTTATTAATTGTTTTAAATTTTTGCAAAGACAATGTTATTAAAATGATGAAAAATCTTATTAAGTAGACAATGTCTGATAAATTTGTTAGAAGTATTTATTCCCTGTAATGTATATGATGTTAAAATAAAGAAAGCTATTACTTGATTTCATGTGCCTGCAAATTTCTGTGTCAATTCTAGTGTTGATTTATTGAAAGGAAATTACTTTAAAATTATTCTTTCCTACAAAAAAACTGTGAAAATCCGTAAAAGGAAATTACTATATAGTTTTTCTTCCTGCAAATTCTATGTTTATTAAATTAAAGAAATTTTCTAAACATATTGTAATTTTTTTGTGCAAATCATTGTTCAGTTAAATGCAGAAATTAGCATGTACTTAATCTCTACATAGTGTTGCAGAAATATAGATTTAAGGATCATATATAGAAAATTACGGTTACAGAAAATTTCCAGAAACATTTGGACTATTTTTTTTTTTTAAATGTATATATAAATAGGTACAAACATTAACATGTTATTGTTTTTATAAATGAATTTAGAACATTATTAAAATTGTTTAATAAACAGTCAGTGAGTGAATAAAATAGCAAAGAGATAACTAAGATTATTATTTTTCTCTTTAGACATGAACATGTTAATGTGAACATGCTTATGTAAATAAATATAAATTTACATGATGAATAAAAATATCTATTTCCTAAATGATAACAAACAGTATGTTCAGATTATTTCATATTTTATTCTAATTGAATAAGTTTATGTATATTAATATATGTATATATAATACTATGCTTATATTAATAATATAAATTATTCATAACAAAACAAATATACATATTAATTATGTTTGTATATATATACATTATTTATATATTAATATATATATATATATATATATATATATATATATATATATATATATATATATATATATATATATATATATATATATATATATATATATATCATTGGATATATATAATAATACATATAATATATATTATACAACATATTTAATAATGTTTTTGTGTTTATATATAAAAATATATATATCAAATTTTAATATATTAAATTTAATAAATATTAAAAAGAATTTTTTTTAAAAATGAAATTTAAAAAGGGTGGGTCGGCTAAGCCGAAACCCTACCCGCAACTGAAGTCGCCATAGTCCTCGGCACTGTGAACGATCGAGGCTACCATAGTGCTCGGCACTGTGAACGGCTTAAGCCGCCCTAGTGCTTGGCACTGTGAATGCCTGGAGCTGACATAGTGCTCGGCACTGCGTGCGGCCGGGGGCAGGCCAGTGTGCGGCCATGGCCGCCGGTCTTGCCCCCCAAAAAAATATTTAATATTTTTGCTAAAAAAAATGTATTAAGAAAAAAACACATTGCCAGAAATTAAAAAAAAAGAAACCCTAGTTTCGTGGTACAAAAAAAATATGTACCAGAGACATTATAGTAGGAGATTATAAAAAAAAAACTAGCTGCATTTAACACAAAATATTGTAAGATTACTAGTTTCTTTGAAAGAAAAAAAAATGTACCCACATTTTAAACCACAAATGGGTATTATATAGATTCGAACAAAGAGATACCCTTATGATTTAAAGAGTAATCTTGTAGATCCAAACCCTCATGCACATACGAGAAACACAAAAAAAAATTATATCTTCATCTTCCTCCCTGAATGCCTGCAAAGAACAAATGGAATAGATTAGGGTTTACAAGGTATGTATATTACGGCCCCAACCCTAATTTCAAATTAGGGTTAGGAGTGACATTTGTTTTATGCACTTTAATATTTCTTATTATTCATTATTTTACATGTGTTAATTAATAACATAAATTACATTTGCTTAAAATGATTAAACTAACTTGGTAAGGGTGCAAGTTATTTTTATTAGTTAGTAATTTTCTTAAAGAATTATATTAAATTTTGAAAGCCAAATCAATCTCAAATGTATTAGTATTAGGAAAATTATATAGATGAATTTAATTTTCCTTTCAAAATGTTTCAATATTGTTGTCATTAATAAAACGTAGATGACATTTATTTTCTTTAGTAAAATTTAAATTAGAAGTATATTCCATTTGCAAGGTTTATAATCTTATAAGTGGAGTGATAGTTATTAAATTCTTAAAATTCAAAAAAAAACTATATTAAAATAGGTAGTTTATTAAATAACAAATTTAAAAGGTTGGGATTAATTTCTCTTAATAAATCTAAACTCTTTATATCACAAAACTATTATGGGCAAAACTATAGTATTTAGTTTAATTTCTTATACCATTTTCCATCTCTTTTGATAGTTGGGCTTAAATCATAAATTGGACTTAGATACTAATAAATAATTAAATATGTGGCTAGACTTTTTAAATATAATATTAAGGTTAATTTTGGAAGAATTATTGAAATAATTAACCTTAGTAATACTTAAATAAAGTGAAGGAACATTGTTTATAAATGTATTAACTAAGATTAATTTTAAGTGTTTTATAACTCCATTTCCTTTATTTGATTAATTTCATTCCTTTGGGATTCTTAGGGTTAAACCATATTAACCTAAAAACTAACTCGAAATATTTAGGGAGATGTTTTCCCTTTATTATATCCTTCCCCCCTGTTGCCTAATGTCTTCTGTCGTGTAGGGGACGAAGGCATGCCAGCGCATGCCTTATGTTCCCTTATGTGGCGTTGGGTGACTAGCCCATGTGAGCTATCATTCCCAAAAAATTGCATCGATGGGCTATTGAGTAACCTAGTTGTCGTAATGTGTTCATTAGTATTTCAAAAAAAAAAAATGTTGTTGTGTTTTGTCTGTTATTTTTGGGCATTACAAAGTGTTTCATTTTTACTCTCCCCCTCATCTAGATCATTTACTAAGACTGTAAAAAGATGGCATCCCTTGTGCATGCATCACTTGAGTTGCATTAAAGATATCATGCTAAGGGATATGGTTTGTTAGACCCCAGCAATATGCCTCTACTCACCAGAATCATCAATACACTGGATAATCTTCTTCCTATAATCTATGGTAGCTCCATGGACATCTAACCAATCCATACCAAGAACTACTCCATAAGAACCAAGAGGAATCACTTAGAAGTCTATGGGTGGTGGTGAAGGGTCCTAATCCCATTTTATAGTTATTGACACATAAGTATAAAGCCACTTAGCCCCAAAGGCTAGCTATACCTACCACCTAATTACCTACCCTTCAGTCACCAGCCCACATTGTTGAGCTAATGAAGAAGAAATAAAGGAATCAGTCACCTCCATAATCAAATAAAATAGAGGTAGAGATACCCCCTAACAAACCTGTTATCTAGACAATAGTGCTCTAATGATCTGTCTACCTCTGGTCTACTATAGAAACTACCTATGTGACATGCCTACATCACCTACTGTGGGATATGAGGTTTCATGTTTCTGACTAGTAGAGGGAGTTGTATGTTGAGGACAATTAGTGGTAATATGTCCATGTTACCACAAGAGAAACATTTTGTACCTTTAACAAAAATTTTCCCCAAAGGAAGGGCACTTGAGTGCTGAAAATTGTCACTACTCATATTTTTTTGAGTGCTTTGAGATGTCTAAGATTTTGTTTCTATTTTTCATGGAATCTATTGTGAGGGTGAGAAAACTGAGATCCATCACCTCCCTTGATTATTATTGTGAAATTTATTCTTCTGATAGTGTTGACCACACTTAAAGGAATAATGGTGGCTCTTGAGCCTGAGGCTCCCTAGGGTAGATTC
>BSBK01009484.1:0-73865 GCA_027943335.1 Chamaecyparis obtusa
TATATATATATATATATATATATATCTATATATATACATATATATACATATATACATATATATACATGTATATATATATATATACACATGTATATATACATATATATACATATATACATATATATACATGTATATATATATATATATATACATGTATGTATGTATGTATGTATGTATGTATGTGTATATATATATATATGTATGTATGTATGTATGGATGTATGTATGTATGTATCTACTTATATATATATATATATATATATATATATATACATATATATATATATACATATACATATATATATACATATATATATATATATACATATATATATATATATACATATATATATATATATATATATATATCATATATATGTATATATATATATATATGTATATATAATATATATATATGTATATAATATAATATATATATGTATATATATATATATATATGTATATTATATATATTATGAATATATATATATATATATGTATATAGACACACACACACACATATATATACATATATATACATATAAATATATATCTATATATATATAAATATATATCTATACATACATAGATATGTATATGTGTGTGTATATATGTTTCACACACACACACACACACACATATAAGTTTTGAAATATATTCAAATTTGTTTGATTTTAGTATTAAAGAAATTAAAGTGATAAAATATGAAGAGATTCAATGTGTGATGGTGAATTTGAGTGTGGAAGCCTAGAGCTATTAAAAAATGGCAGAAAACGTATAACAAAGTTATATTGGAGTGCAAGAAAGGGAGTGGAGAGAAAGAATGCAATTGTGAAGACTTTAAAATTTGAATGAGTAATTAAGAGTGGTAGAAATGCATGCAAGACAGATTTTATGAACAACTCATATGTAATCAAAGTGGGGAAATCCATTATTTTGCGTGATACAACTATAGGGTGTGAATTTTATAATGCTCAAATGGCTCTCTCCACATCTTTAAATTAATCAGATGCACTTTTTAAAATGGGGTTGCCCATTTTGGTTTCAATTGTCCAAATAGAAATGGGCACCCATTTTTTGAATTTTAAAAATTGGGTGCATATTTCTTAAAACTATGAGACAGAACTATACTACCACCATGTTTTTTGGTTCGAGATAGGCTTGGTGGGACCAAATCGATGTTTGGGCCTACAAAAATATGGCTAAGACATTAGAATATAGAATTTATGCCTTGTTATAATTTTTTGGAGGCCTTCCCGAATGAATTTTTTGATGAAACAAAAACCCATTTGACTTCAACATGTTTGAATAGCTTCTCATGAATACAATCTTCTCCTCACATGTATCATTAGTTTGAATCTCTTCTCTCCTTATATAGACATGATAAACCATTTTCTTCTCAACCATAGATTTTTCCACTTAATCTCCATTGTTGATTTTTTCACTTTAATGTTCCTTGGAACTTGTACCTTAAATACATTTCAATCTTCATCATCTAATCAGCCTTGAATTTTTTCATTCATAGATCTTCATAACAAACTTTATCTTTAACCTTGGAATCATCCCAATTCATCCAGCTCATCATCTTATGTCATTAATTACATATTCCATATTATTTCTTCCACTCAGTCAATATCATGATGTGTCGGTGACTTCGTGCTTAGTTAATACCACCCTCGGTATACACTACACTTTCTCAGTGTAGACTGTATCTACTTGGTGTATACTAAGTTCTTCATATACTGACCACATAATCTTTTACATTCTTAATCTTCAATTCTTAACAGAATCATATAATACAATCAAATCACTATCGTACTATCATAGAATCATCGATAAGTTACGAAATGAACCATTTTCATAATTTACTCATTTTATTACTTCACCAATATACCTTCTTCAGATGTTTGCAATTATCATGATAAGTAGAATCAAAACTAGTTTAAATAAATGACAATATAATAACTGATATATTGTCTCACATATACCTTGGTAGCTTAGTGATCATCTTCACATTATGTTCTCCAAGTAATCAATCAATTAGTTGTAGTGTATCATCTTAAAATGGAAGCACTTCCATCTTGATAGGTTTAGCACCCTCTTTTATTGCATTTATCATGATAGACTTGCATTTAGGATGTATTCTGCACTTATCTTCTTCATTCTAGGTGAAATTAGGGTTAGGATCCCAAGGATTCTCCTTAATTTCCCTTTTTCCATGGCTCTATTTTCTAGGTAAGACATAGAAATAGGTCCTCCTAGTCTTCATCATAATGATCATAGGATTTTATACCTACCCCTAGCATTCTTTCCTTTCTAATATCATTTCTAGGTCTTCGGGCATCCCCAAGACCTCCTATCCTGGTTTTGACTAGATTTAGGACCAGGGTTAGATTCGAGGTTGAACCTAACTAGGTCAGGATTGAGCTCAAACTTGACCAGGTCATTCCCAACCTTGATTCTGACCCCCTCCAGAATTTGTGCCCCTCTTTCAAAATTTGGTCATGATGGGCGCCAAAATCAATGTCAGGTCCTTGAATCCAAGTGCAAAAAGGTTTTAATTCAAATTTCATTTTCCCTCCTTAGTTAGTTATTGTGATTGGACCTTAATTCAAGGAGAAATTTGAATTATGGGTCCTCAAATTGCTCTAGGAGTCTCACCTTGGAACCTCTATATAAAGACTCTCATTTGCATTCATTTTCACCAAGCACCACAACGAGACCAAGTGAAATCAAGAATTCTCATGATCAAGTGCTCTCAAGGAGTCAATTTCATGAGCAAGAAGATTTCAAGCAAGCAAGAAAGGAATGGTGAAGATGCAAGATAGCAAGAGGATGGTATAGAAGATCAAGCCATTGTTGACATCAAACATCTTTGTGAACACATATTTGAAGCAAGAGAGATCCTTTCTTCCTTGATCCACCATTATCAACTTTCAAGCATTCAATCATGGAGTAACAATTATAGATTATGAGTTTGGTAGAAGTACTTTAGCCTTGGGGGCTTGGTATGATTTTCTATCTCATTCAAATCTATGCATTGTTGTTTCATACATATTCATGCTAGGGTTTTGATCTAGAGGATTAGATCTCGGCATT
This sequence comes from Chamaecyparis obtusa, assembly GCA_027943335.1. Taxonomy (NCBI): domain Eukaryota; kingdom Viridiplantae; phylum Streptophyta; class Pinopsida; order Cupressales; family Cupressaceae; genus Chamaecyparis; species Chamaecyparis obtusa. Next base: position 3,100 of record BSBK01009484.1, read on the forward strand.
ACACTTTCAATACATACACACACATATTCTTTTTCAATCAGCTATTCGTGGAGGTGGAGATCACCAAAATAGGGGTTTGACTAAGGCAAAACCCTATATAGCCACCCCAAAAACCCCCTTTTCAGATACCTACAGTTGCTATTTTGGGAATCAGAGGACAGATTTGAGTACCCTTTTCACCAAACTTCTGAGATCTGCAAACAAAGTTAGAATTGACCTTCAGAATAAAAATGTAGTATTTGACCTTTTATGACGGTCAAAGTCGACCTGCTACCGAAAAGATGAAACTTTTTTGGGTTTTCTCCGTCTTGGCTTTCTGATCATAGATCTGGTGCCAGAATCTTCCAAAACCTTACACAGACTTTAGAAAATAGGTATTTCTAAATCAGTTCCATGATGAGGTATGTATCTTAACCTAATTAATTTTCATGTATGTCAGATTTACTTATGCTATTTCAAATCCAAAACATATTTACAAATGAATAGTGTTGGATGTTAGGTACATTATTATGCTTCCATTTTCCCCCTATTCATTTTGGTGAACCCATCTATGAAAACTCTTTCTTTTATGGTGTTAGATTTAAATCTTGCATGATTAGATTTCTTTCTTGCATTTATATTTCAAAAATAAAAAAATAAAAAAATGCAAAATTCCTTTAAAAATACAAAAATATTTACATGCTTTTAGTGCTTTCTTTGTATTCAACATGTATGATTCTTGTTTTGAGTACTTTGATGATACTTTTATTGTATGAAAGGATAGATTCCCTAATGAGGTACATTGTAGTGAGGATGAAAATGATTTGGATATGATCTCCATGAATCCTATTCCTATTTCACTCTCCTCCACAACCTCTCCAATTGATCTTTACCATAGGGTGTGTGCATGGTTACCTTCATGTCCCACTATTTCCAACATTGATAAACCTAAAATGATATATCCTACACCTTTGATGATGGTAAAAGGATGTCCTTGTATAACAATTAAGGGTAAACCTAGAGATCCTTTGGATTTCTTTGATAACACTGATTTCATTTCACATGCTTATTGTACACAAAATAACCCTCAGCCTACTGTTCTAGTTTCTTTACCTCCTCAACCTATGCTTCCTCATGCACCTAGGTATCCATCTACCTTTAAGGAGTATAACTTAGTTGATCAACTACGTGCTACTCCTGCTAAGATATCTTTATGGGAATTACTTCAAACCTCCCTGAAGTATCATGAGGCATTGCAAAAATCTCTATCTACTCTTCCTGCTTTGCTTCCTAATCAAGAGAACATTCATTATATTTTGGATTGTATGCATACTATGCCTTCTGTACCTCCTATTGTGTTTTTTGATAATGATTTACCTTCCCTAGAGGTGCATAATCAATATGATGCTCTTATGGTGGTTGTCTCTATTAATCAGAGTATCACTCAAAGAACCTTAATTGATAATGGATCTGGGCTTAATGTTTGTAGCATGGATATGCTCAAGGCAATTAAGGTTGATCTATCTACTATTCAACCTGATAATGTGCCTATACATGGATTTGACAATATTGTGAAAATAACTTTGGGAATTATTACCTTACCTATTAAAGTTGGTCTAGTTATTCTAAATACTCCTATTCATGTTATGCCTGGACCTCTCAATTATAACATTCTTTTAGGAAGACCATGGTTACATAGTATGCATGTAGTTCCTTCTACTATTCATCGCAAGGTTAGGTTCATCTATAACAATCTAATGTATACATTACATGCGGATGATGCCCCGAACCCTTGCTTAAATGTAGAATATGCCAAAATCTCTAAACCTTTTCAACCTAGTAAAGAGATTGAAAAACAATTAGAGATACAACAATCTGAGATAAAACAACCTGAGATTCAACAACAAGAATCTCCATCTTCTTCTTCTTTGATTGAGGATGATTGGGGGACATTGGATTTTAATCCTACATTTATTGGAGAATACAAGGTCTCTGATTTGGAATTCATGAAGCAATAGAATGAGTTTGAGAAAAAAGTGTATATTTCTTCTTTGCTATCTGAAGAATTAAAAAGTAATTTTGTCACCAATTTGATTAATGAAATGCTTGACACTATAAAGCCTGATTGGTATGACATTGTGACATATGCCACTCATTGGACTCCCTCTGACATGACTGATCGATATGGTCCTGGTTATCATTTTCTTAAGAAGTCAATATTTAATGGAAAAGGATGTGGTAAAAATGAACAAGGTATACAAGTACCTTTGGATAATGAAGTTTATGATCATACATATGGATTAGGTATCAATCCTTATAGACAACCATCATCTTTTCCTCTTAATGTTAATCATATTTGTAGTGGACAGTTGAAGTTGGTTAACCCATTGCTTATTGATCTTAATCAACAATCCTCTTTGGATATCTTTCCTAAAGATGAAGCCTTAATGGAATTTTTAAGGGTTTATGAGGATCTACCTAAGTTTCATCACAAACGAGGAAAGCCTTATTGTTTAAATACTAATGCTTATTTTGGAGAACACAAAGAACATGATACCCTTCCTTTACCGATGGATTCTCTAATAAGAAGTGATTTGTTAATCACTAAAACTATTGATATCCAAGTGGATGAAAATGATTCTGAAAGGATGATAAAAATTGGGAAATGTTTGAATTGGGATGAATGTGATCAATTAGTTTCCCTTTTTCTTGAATTTAAGGATATTTTTTCTTGGACATATTTCGATATGCCGGGTATAGAATCTAAGATTGTTACTCATAACATTGTTTTAAAGCCGAATATGAAACCTATGAAACATAAAATTTGAAAGATGAATCCATGAATTGCTTTATTAGTTAAAGCTGAAATTGAAAAATTATTGGATTCTAGATTTATCCATTCTATAGATTATTCAGATTGGATTTCAAACATTGTGCCTGTATCAAAAGGAGAAAATAAGATAAGGATGTGGACTGATTTTAGAGATTTAAATAAAGCATCCTTGAAAGATGATTTCCCGCTACCTAATATTGATATGATTGTGGATTCGATGGTGGGCCATGACTTGTTATCTTTTATGGATGGTGGGTAAAAGCATAATAAGTTGTCACCCTGTTACAAAGGAAAAGGCTAACAAAATCAAAGTTGTTCAACTTCAATAGTATAAAAATGACATTTATGTTTGGAATTTGAAGATGATGTAAACTAATTAAATGTGATAAAATGGATGAAGTTTATGATTTATATTTTTAGTATTTTTTTTTAATAAGAATTGATATGTCTTTTAAATTTTTAAAGATAATTTTTCAGTTGCGGAAAAATGTTGAAAATAAGGGGCCTAGTTCCCACCAAAAAATTATATGTAAATAAACATGTTTTCCCCTAATTTCAAAATATGTCATAGATGACATATATAGCTAGTGCCTAATGATATAAAAATTGGGTTTTGACCTATATTTTCTCTTTTATAACAATTCAAATTCCAACTCATTGAAATCGATAGTTTTCATCTCGCAACATATTTTTCATAACAAATCTATCCCAATAAAAATAAGAAATATACATTCTTGAAGAGGACTCTCTCCTCTAGTGCACCATATGTTTTTCAAATTTACGTAATAAGATTTACTATTTTTTTTCTTTCTCCGAATCAACATCTCCTTGACTGTTAAAATACCTACTTGTAATATTTTTTAATTACAATAAACTGTCTAATTATAACACTATAAAAATTATATGAGGATATTCTTTACTCTGATCTCTACAAAAGGGTATTTTTTTATTATAAAAAAAATATCATTAAAAAAATTAGGAGTTATTGAAATGCCACTTTTCTTAAATAAATTTATTTTTATGGTAATTGGACCCAAAGTGGTATAAAACATGCATTTAATAGATATTTCCAATTGGAAAAGTTAAAGAACTTATCTAACTTAGCTAGAATGAATCTAGCTAGACTATATGTTTGACCAAAATTAATTTTTATTTAGAAATACTAAAATTTAGTTGTGCTAATAAGTTAGCCCAAAAAGGTGACACCTAATTATGTTTTTACCCTTCCATTTTTTTAGGATATAATCAAATCTTTATTCCTCCTAAAGATCAATTTAAAAATACATTTATAACACCTTGGGGAACCTTTTGTTGGGTCATGATGCCCTTTGGATTAAAAATTGCAGGAGCAACTTATCAACGAGCTATGACTTTGATTTTTCATGAGTACATTCATAAGATTCTTGAAGACTGTGTAGATGAAATCTTGGCAAAATCTATAAAAAGAGATCACGTTACTATTTTATGAAAGATATTTGAAAGGATTAGATGTTATAGTATGAGATTGAATCCCAAGAAATGTGTCTTTGGAGTTGATTCTGGAAAATTATTAGGATTTATAATCTCTAAGAGAGGCATCGAAGTGGATACTGAAAAAATTGAAGCTATTGTTAATATGCCTCCTCCTAAGAATATTTCCCAGTTACAAAGTTTACAAGGAAATATACAAGCTATTCGTCGCTTTATTTCTAATTTAGCAGACTGAACTATCCCTTTTACTTCCTTTCTTAGGAAGGATACTACTTTCTCTTGGAATGATGAGTGTAAACAAACTTTTGAGAAATTTAAGGAGTATCTGGTGAATCCTCCTATCTTGCAGCCTACTAATTTTGATAAACCATTTCAATTATACACTTCAGGGACTCCGCAGGACGTGAGTGCGTTGTTAGCTCAAATTGATGATAACGATAAAGAAAGACCTATATATTAACTTAGTTGAACTTTACTTTATTATGAAACAAGATATACAGATTTAGAAAGACAATGTCGAGCTGTAGTTTATGCATGTCAGATACTCAGGCATTATTTGATAAATGCTGAAGTTAATGCGATTGTCAAAACTGATCCTTTGATACATCTTTTCTCACAAACTGATCTCTTTGGCCAGTTGGCAAAATGGGTGATGTTTCTTACTGAGTTTGATCTTAATTTTATTTCTTAGAAGTCTATTAAGGGACAAGCATTGACATATTATCTAGCTAAAGCTCCTTGTCCTCACTCTGATGAAGGTTCTACTTGCATAGAATTTTGTGATGATAATATCCTAGTTATTCAATAGGATGATATTTGGGAATTATATTTTGATGGGTCTAAGTGTAAAATGGGTTCTGGTGTGGGTATCATCTTGATTCCCCCTACAAAAAAACTCATCCCTTTATCATATAAACTAGCCTTTCCTTGTACTAATAACATTGCAGAGTATGAAACTCTTCTAGGTGGACTACGAGCAGCTCCATCCCTCAATATCAAACACTTAAAAATATATGGAGACTCACAACTGATTGTTGAACATATTAAAGGAGGATATCAGACTAAACATGTTAAAATGACACAATATAGAGATTTAGCTCTTGATGTGCTTTCACAATTCTCCTCTTATATGATTTAGACTTTACCAAGGAAGGATAATCGACATGGAGATGCTATGGCAAGTGCAACATCCTTGGTTTGTCTTGAGAACAATGCTGAAAACTTTCAATTTACCATACAAACTCTTAAGTGCCCTACAATTTTTGACTAGATTACCTCTAACTGTTTCATTTTGCATTCAGATGAATGGTATTCACATATTTTTCATTTGTTTGAAGGATGGTACTTTTCCTAAATCAGCAACAAGGAACATGCATAATCATATTAGGAAACTTTCTGCACGTTACATTATTTTAGGAGATACGCTTTACAAACACTCTTATGAAGGATTATTATTATGATGTCTCAATAGAACTGAAATTCCTATAGCTTTAGTAGAAGATCATTCTAGTTCTTGTGGGGGACATTTTGGTAGAAAATCCTTGGTCAATAAATTGTTGCGAATGGGATATTATTGGCAAACAATGGAACAAGATTCTTTCATGTTTGTTAAGACATGTCCTCAATATAAAAAACATAGTAATTTAATTCATGCTCTCACTCAAGAGCTTCGTAATCAAGTTTCTCCATGGCCTTTTAGTGTTTGGGGTTTTGACCTTATTGGAAAAATCTCACTAGCTTCTTCTCAGGGACATATTTATATTCTCACTACTATGGATTATTTCATGAAGTGGGTAGAAGTTGTTCTTATACGTTCAACAATGGTATATGTTATTTGTGATTTCATCCTTAATAATATTATAGAAAGACTTGGTATTCCTTTGACGACTATTTCGGATAATGAAACCTCTTTTAAAAACAAAGATGTCACAAAATTCTTGGAAAAGTATAGCATTCAACATAGATTTTCAACTCCTTACTATCCTCAATCTAATGGACAAGTTGAAGCATCAAATAAAATTATTGAACAAATTTTGTGAAAAATAGTTAGTAAGCATGCGAAAGATTGGCTTACTCAACTGACTTATGCTTTATGGGCCTATAGGACTAGTGTTCGTACTACCATGGGTACTTGCCCTTATAACCTTGTTTATGATACTAATGCTATTATGCCTTTGGAACTAGAAATACCTTCTTTACATGTTTTGTTTCATGGGATAATTGATAAAGATACTTTTTGTGAACAATGCTTAAAAGAATTAGAAATGTTGGATGAACAACGAATACATGCATTAGAACATATAAAAGCTTATCATAAATCTCTTTAGAAATAATACAATCATAAGGTAATTGAATGAAAATTTGTGGTTGGTGATTTAGTCCTTTACGAAAACCAATGAAATGTGAATCCTTTATTGGGCAAAAAAGGAAAATTTAGCCCTAATTGGCTTGGACCTTTTGTTGTTATTGAAAAGTTTGGTTCAGGTGCTTGTAAACTTGTTGATATGGATGGTGTTTCTTTTAGGGAACCCATAAATATTATGCATATTAAACATTGTTATCCTTAATTTCATTTGGTCCGTGTGCATTTATGTATTCCTTATAAAGATTTATTTTATAGGTTATGTAGTTTTAGTAAAAAATTTCATATTGAATATATTTATGCACCTTCTTTCTATATTTATTTCTTTCTATTAAGTTTAATATTGATGAAAGCATAGTAATCAAATATAGAACTAATCAGTAGAGAATATTTTTTCATTTATCAAAAATATATAGTTTTCAAAAGTTTTTGATACATAAGTGGCCAATGGCCCTATCTATCACTATGTCTATCACTATGTCACTCTGATGGCCGATGACTCTCGGATCTCTCTACTCTATGCTAGGAAGATGAAGATTTGTGTGTCTGTGTATGGCTCTAGGATATGCTCATACCCTGTACTCATCCTCGGAGACCCTGTACCTCTTACATTAGCATTGTTGGAGCTTTTCCTTGCAGGACCAAACTTGAATAAAAATGTGGGCTTGATCTTCAGGTTATGCACTCAAGTTTGACAAGAAAATAGTCCAATTGATGAGGATTGAAAGGAATCCTCCTTCTTCTTTGAGCTCCACATCACTCAGGTGGATATTGCCTTATCTACACACTAAAGACACCTCATGATAAACAATAGGTCTGTAGATAGATTATTGTGGAATAGTCTTCAAACCCCTATGGGCATCCAATACCCCAATAAAATCTTAAATCTTATTCAACAACCCTATTTGCATAGAATGAATCTGAAGACTAGAATGGACCTCCTACTACTACTACCAACATGAAAGGGAAAGGTATTTGATTTTGATGATTTTAATGTTGGGTTGAAAGGACTCCTGAGATACCCTAAGTCTCTCATAAACTAGTGCCTTATCCAATGGGCAGCAGAGTCAAATACCTCACAACAACAAAGAGCTTATGAAACAAGAAGACAATATATTCAAATATGGTGGTGCCTTACATCAACCATACACCACTGATCAGATCATACATTATCAAACCACTTGTGTACCCAAATGTATTATCACCCATTCAAAGGATTTTAACCCTCCCCTTAGAAGAGACCTATAAACAAGCAATACATTAACTAGCATCCACTGGAAGACAAGCATAAGACACCCTTGATACCTCAGCTCATACACACCTAAAAACTGGTCCTAGACCTAGTTGCTTCTGCGAAAACAACTCTATTGCAAACACATAGGAAATGCAAATAGAAAGGCTGAAACACCCTTGATGCTTCAATCAATAAGTCTAAAACCCAAGATGGAGACAATCTGATAACAGTAGAAATATATTGAATCTACTGTATAAAACAAGCTATTAAAATTTGTATTATATTCTCCCAACCAGAAAGGAAAGAGGGAACACCCTATATGTAGAGAAGGAGAATATCTACAAGAAAAGGACCCTTCATGGAACTAGAATAATGGACCTCCAAAATTGTGGAACCCCTCAAAAATAAAAAATATATCCATATATACCCCTGGTTATCTTGGAATCCTACACAAGTTAGGATGCAACAAGCTACGGATAACCATGGTAAGGGTTAGGGTTTCCACCCACCAAAACAATTTAAAAGATCAAAATTCAATACCTTAGACGGAAAACCAAGCAACCCTAAGTGATCAGACCTAAAATCAATCTTCATTTATGGTAATTCTTCTGGAACTATATTGAAGATAATGAAATTTTATGCAAATCCATCTAATTTGACCCCCTGCATCATGTCTTAAACACCTTTATTCATTCTCCTACGGCACAAACCACTTTGCAAATACTCATCAAACCCTCTAGACCACATTGCAACAATTGGCACCACCAAACTAATCAAATCCGACCAAAGAAACCATAAAAACCAATCCTTTTTGTCGCTGGAGACCATCAAAAAATTCAAATTCAAACTACAACGGTCACGTCAAAAATTTTAAAATGCAACCGTAAATCTTTTCCTTTTCCTGGCAGATCGGGCGGCTTACATTTAATCTCACAACAATAGCGAACCCTTTGAAAAGTCTCCACCAAGTCAGCACACCGTAGCCAATAGAAAATCATACATGTTAGCTCTATGTAACAGACATAACCCACAAAGTATAAACCTTAAATAGAATGGCTATTGAATGATCACATGGCCCGAAAAGATTCCATGTGATCACACAACACTTGTAGATCCTGCATCTGTCAGCCCCTTTAAAAGATTCAGTCCCATTGACAAGTCGAAGTCACCCTCCTGCTTGACCAATCAAAATGCCACAAGTCAGCACCACCTGTCAAAGGACCCACCCTTGTCAGTGCCTGAGAAAAATTAAAATCAATGGTTGGCGTAAGATCTCATGGCTCTGACAAAACTCATGAGAACTTATGCCAATTTTAGATCCTCTGCAGATGTTAGGTCCCACTAACAGACACAAAAACTAGGTCCCACTGACAACTGCCAACGTATTAATACATGGACCAATCATAGCTTGCCATTTGTGCATACGTGTCATTTTGGACCCACCATCTATCTTTAGCATACTGAAAGATCAAATGGTCGGTGTATAATCTCAAGGGCTCCAAAGATTCCTTGAGATCATGCACCCACCATAGATCTTGAATCTTCACATTGAGATACTAGGCCCACCTGAGAGAACATCCAACTCATGGTCACGTTGAGCAATTAAGGAATGCCACCTATGCTTACATGACAGTGGACCCACTGCAAAGAAGGGATACATCATAAAGTGGAATCAGTGGTTGGAGCATGTTCATAAGCCTCTAACAAATTTCATAAGAACATACACCCACCATTAAATTTAGATGGTGTTAGAGAGGCTAGGCCCAGGAAAATACAAAGGCCAAAAACATTAGGAAATATTGACGTCGAGACTTACGAAAAATTAAACCCATCGGGCAGTAGACTTAGGAAAGATTTAAACAAGGACCGACCAATAATATTAAACATGTGTGAATTAGGATTTTTAAGTGGCCCAAAAAGGTAACTTAAAAATAGAACAAGGCCTGGGTAGACTTAGGGTTTTTCCACACAATGACTAGTTTTAAATATTTGCAAAGGTTTCAAGCCAGAGACCTAAAAAATAGTTGCAGAGACCAGAAGAAAAGACCTACAACCATGAAATTTTTTGCAGAAATAGACCATTTTTTAAAGAATTTAGCTATGACATGAAAATGGGCTAACAGTGGCTCTTTCTAGGGATGCATGCCTCTTATAGGCATGGCAAGAATTTAGATCTCTAGGGAAAGTAGACCACCCACTGGAAAAGGCCACAAAGACTTAAAAAAAAACAAAAACATAGGGAACACACTGGGGACACAGGAAGGGAAAAGATATTTACAAATATTTACAAAATTACAACCTTACTTAGTGGCCAAGAGAAAAATAGTGACCCTCCTAAATCAAAAATCTGATTTTCATCTACATATATGGCCAACCACCTAAAATTATCCTGATCACCTTGTTGCCAACATATGTGAATAACCATGGGTTGAAGAATAAAATTGTACTGATCACTACCCATGTTTTTCCAATCATGACTACCACACTCATATTCATATTCTAAGAAGTAGGCAACATCATCTAGTTCTTCTTGATGACTAGAAACAAATTTTTTTCCTAGTAATGCCTCAGAAAATGTGACATATTGATTATCATGCATTACCATAGGATTACCTAGCTGAAAAGGACTTGGATCCTCTAATTTACCTTCACACCATGCCTCATCCACTGAGCAACTTGATTCCTCCATGATGTCTTCACTGACTTGATCATGAACCAAGTGAAGGTCTTCTTCACAAACAATGTGACAGGGGGACATTGGATTTGCATCATCATTTTCATTAAAAGAAGTTCTATCCCAATTATTAAAGACAAGGTCCTCAATACTATCACCATCAGTATCATATTCATCAAAAGAAGGAAAAGGATATAAACAAGAAACTTGTTCATCACTACAATCTTTATGATAGGGAAACACATCATCATGTCCTTCTACCTCTTCTTTTGCAAAGTAACTACATGAGGAGAACTCCGGTATACATGGATCACCCAGCATATGCATCTCTTGCATCTTGTCAACATTTGACAAACCCAAAAATTATTGGTGAGTGGGAGGGAAAACATCAATACATACATTAGGGATATTTGCATTACTTGAAAGTGAACAAACACTAATGACTTCATCATCTGATATATCATACTGCACCTGGTCTCTACCTAGTAGTTTTGGGGAAACAAAAGAGTTAGAGGCACACATGTCAAAATCAGATCCTACTGACTCATGTTCTTGATCAAAAGTAATGTGTGTTGGATGTGAGAACTCAGAGCCATCCCTCCCTAAATATTTGAGATATTCACAAGACAAGAAATATGAAATTTGTTCACTATGAAGCGAACAACTATCTTCAAGAACACCCACCTCTGATAGGCAATTATCAACAACATCTTCATTCATCCAATCCTCTTCTTCATCAGATTGACTGCACAAATCTTCTGCCCCATATTGAGAAAGACCATCACCCTCATGATTGTAAGAAAGAGTGTCAACACTTGATACATCTCCTTCATAAGTTCCATCATTCTCAATATCAACACCAATAGGTACAACCCCAAGTGTATCCTCAAGTTCAAGATCAGCGTCACTAAGTACCCAATCCCTAATATGCACATAATGCTCTTCCCACAAAGTAGTTAGCCAATTGGTTGATTTAGGAAAACAAAGCTCCAAAAATAGGCCAACGAACACAGACTCTGGAAACTCAATACCCCACAAAAGATCATCATATACATCAAAAAACTTCTTATAGAACAAAGGTTTTGATAGTTCCCTTCTACTTCCCACCTTCAATCTTATCAATTTTATGCAATCCTTCTGAATGCCTTGGTCCAATAATGCAAGCTCCTCCTCAATCTTACCCATCAGACTTAATGCAATACTTCCATACAATTTTGTAGAGATGCAACTGAAAACTTGAAGTATGAAAACCTCTACTTACACCTTATCCTTTTTTTAGTGCTTGATCACTTAACAAGGAGACATTTCCAAACATGAAAGTATGATACCTGGAAGTTCTATAGCAAAATTTGTTGACTGGAAGGTAGAGCAGATCTAGAGCTCATCTTGAAACTCTATCAGGTTCTTTTCTTTGTAGAGTCGCCACCTCCTTGGAGAGAAAAATATGCTTGTTCTTGTTTCTTCTTCTAATTAACACAAAACTCCACCAAGATTTACACACTATTTATCAGGAACTACACTGATCAAATAGAGAACTTAGAGTCGCCACTCAACATGTAGTGAGAAAATGTTAGCAAATGCTTTATTTTTTATTTGACTCTTTCCAATGGCTCCCTAGTAGAGTCACCAATTTGTTGGAGCTTTTCCTTGCATGACCAAACTTGAATAAAAATGTGGGCTTGATCTTCAGGTTATGCACTCAAGTTTGAAAAAAAAAATAGTCCAATTGATGAGGATTGAAAGGAATCTTCCTTCTTCTTTGAGCTCCACATCACTCAGGTGGGTATTGTCTTATCTGCACACTAAAGATACCTCATGATAAATAATAGGCCTGTAGATAGATTATTGTGGAATAGTCTTCAAACCCCTATGGGCATCCAATACCCCAATGAAATCATAAATCTTATGCAACAACCCTATTTCCATAGAATGAATCTAAAGACTAGAATGGACCTCCTACTACTACTACCAACATGAAAGGGAAAAGGTATTTGATTTGGATGATTTTAATGTTGGGTTGAAAGGACTCCTGAGATACCCTAAGTCTCTCATAGACCAGTGCCTTATCCAATGGGCAACAGAGTCAAATACCTCACTACAACAGAGAGCTTATGAAAAAAGAAGATAATATATTCAAATATGGTGGTGCCTTACATCAACCATACACCATTGATCAGATCATACATTATCAAACCACTTGTGTACCCAAATGTGTTATCACCCATTCAAAGTATTTTAACCCTCCCCTTAGAAGAGACCTATAAACAAGAAATACATTAATCAACATCCACTGGAAGACAAGCTTGAGACACCCTTGATACCTCAACTCACACACACCTAAAAACTAGTCCTAGACCTGGTTGCTTTTGCAAAAACAACTCTATTGCAAACACATAGAAAATGCAAATAGAAAGGCTGAAACACCCTTGATGCTTTAATCAATAAGTCTAAAACCCAAGATGGAGACAATCTGATAACAGTAGAAATATATTGAATCTCATACATAAAACAAGATATTACAATTTGTATTATATTCTCCCAACTAGAAAGGAAAGAGGGAACACCCTATATGCAGAGAAGAAGGAGAATATCTACAAGAAAAGGACCCTTCATGGAACTAGAATAATGGACCTCCAAAATTGTGGAACCCCTCAAAAATAAAAAATATATCCATATATACCCCTAGTTGTCTTGGAATCTTACACAAGTTAGGATGCAACAAGCTATGGATAACCATGGTAAGGGTTAGGGTTTCCACCCACCAAAACAATTCAAAAGATTAGAATTCAATACATTGGATGGAAAACCAAGCAATCTTGAGTGATCAGACCTAAAATCAATCTTCATTTATGGTAATTCTTTTGGAACTGTACTGAAGATCATGAAATTTTATGCAAATCTATCTGATTTGACCCCCTGCATCATGTCTTAAACACCTTTATTCATTCTCCCATGGCACAAACCTCCCTGCAAATACTCATCAAACCCTCTAGACCACACTGCAACAACTGGCACCACCAAACTAATCAAATTCTGTTGAAGAAACCATAAAAAATAGTCCTTTTTGTCACTGGAGACCCTCAAAAAATTCAAATTCAAATTGCAATGGTCACGTCAAAATTTTTAAAACACAACCATAGATCTTATCCTTTTCCCGGCAGATCGGGCAGCTTATGTTTAATCTCACAACAGTCGTGAACCCTTTGAAAAGTCTCCACCAAGTTAGCACACCACAACCAATAAAAAATCATGGACATTAGCTCCGCGTAGTAGACAGGACCCACAAAGTATAAACCTTTAATCGAACGGCTGTCGCATGATCGCATGGCCTAAAAAGATTCCATGCAATCACACGACACTCATAGATCCTGCATCTTTTATCCCCTTTGAAAGATTTGGGCCCACTGACAAGTCCAAGTCACCGTCTTGCTCGACCAATCAAAATGTTGCAATTCAACACCACCTGTCAGAGGACCCACCCTCGTCAGCGCTGGAGAAAAAGTAAAATCAACAGTTGGCATAAGATCTCATGGCTCTGACAAAACTCATGAGAACTTACACCAACCATAGATCCTCTGTAGATGTCAGGTCCCATTGATAGACATGGAAACCAGGTCCCATTAACAACTACCAACATATTATTACATGGACCAATCATAGCTTGCCATTTGTGCATACATGTTATTTTGAACCCACCATCTATCTTTAGCATACCGAAAGACCAGATGGTTGGCGTATAATCTCAAGGGCTCCAAAGATTCCTTGAGATCATTTCCCCACCATAGATCTTGAATCTTCACACTAAGATACTTGGCTCGCCTGACAGAATGTCCAACTCACGGTCACACAGACCAATTAAAGAACACCACCTACACTTACATGGCAGTGGACCCACTACAAAGAAGGGATATGTCATAAAGTGGAATCAGTGGTTGGCACATGTTTGCAAGGCTCTGAAAAATTTCATAAGAACATACGGCCACTGTTAGTTTTAGATGGTGTCAGAGAGGCTGGGCCCGAGAAAATACAAAGGCCGAAAACATTAGGAAATATTGATGCCTAGACTTAGGAAAAATTAAACTCACCAGGAAGTAGACTTAGGAAAGATTTAAATAGGGACTGACCAATAATATAAAGCATGTGAAAATTAGGATTTTTAAGTGGCCCGAAAAGGTAACTTAAAAATAGAACAGGGCATGGGTAGACTTAGGGTTTTTCTACACAACAGCTAGTTTTGAATATTTGCAAGGGTTTCAAGTCAGAGACCTAAAAAATAGTTGTAGAGACCAGAAGAAAAGACCTACAACCATGAAATTTTTTGCAGAAATAGACCATTTTCTAATTAATTTAGCTATGAGATGAAAATGGGCTAACAAACATCTCCTCTTTTTCTCTGTACAATCTCAACTCTCGCTGGATAAATATAAAGATGTCGACATGCCTGTTGAGATCTCTGTGACCAATAGAAGACTCTCACTCATTAGCTGGTAGTCGGTAGGATATAATTGTATCCTTGAGAACCTCAGATACCAATCTCCTCCACTCTGCTATGCTAGATATAGAAAGAAACTTTTATTAGTCTAGTATCCTATTTATTTCAAATCAAATCACATATTCAATCAAATTTCATAGCTGGGTCTCCCTCCTAGACATCGTTGAAGTGTCTAGATGGTGGGTGCATGGAGTTATTACTCTCTCCACACTCACTATATCTAGGTCTTGATGCTAGTGTCTCTGTGTGGGGCCATGGGGGCCGTCATGATCTTAGTGGTGATGCATGAGTAATAGGTATATCTATATCAGTATCACCAGCTGGGGGCATGTCATCGGCTCTCTCCTCCACTCTCTCATCTGCTCTATTTTCTTTCTTCTTTTCCTCCATGGGATCTCCCTTAGGGATGTGCTTCTCCTCATCTCTGATGTCCTCATCCTCCTTTATGGCTCCACTATCCTGGTGTATCCTCTTTGAAAAGCCTAGATCAGCTATAGGATAATCCTCAGGAAAGATAGGATAGATCCCTTGCAAGTTCCAGTACCTGATGTAATCTCAGCTCATGCCTGAATAGGCTACATCTTATGGTACCTCTATATCCTCTATCTCCTCTATATCTCTATCCTCTATGTCTACTATTGATGGTCAGCATATGGTAGTAGGTCTCTAATAGTATCTCATCAAATGTACATAGCGATGTACTACCTTAGGGACTCCCTATAATAGGTTGAACTGCATCATCACCCAATCATAATAGTAGGGAATCACTATATGACTTTGATGACCCTCTATCAGTTTACCCTGCTATGAATTTCCCATCTAGAATCATGTATTAAGCCACTCTATCATCTGGTAGTAGGGTCTCCATATCACATTGATGCTCATAATGCGGTCTAGATGTACTCTCCAGTAGAGCATATATCCAAACTACCAAACATGTCTCAAAGGATATGAAAAGGCTCATGTTGTACTCACATCTACCATCACTAGAACCCCCTATGGAAATGTACATGCAAAGTGCTCAAACATCCAAATCTGCATAACTGTGCATGTTGATAGACTCTCGCACTGATACCTCACCAACTGACTCAACTCATGGTATAACTGAGCTAGCATGTTGTGACCCCATGGGAAAATGGTCCTATCTCTCTCCATCCTCTATATGAGATGTGTCAAAGGTGAAAAAAATATGGTACCATTTGAGTTGGGTAGCACAACCAAGGCTACTATACACAGCATCACCTTCCATACTAAAGGTGTAGGGCCTAATAGTATGGAAGATAGTAGGATCTGATCTGATTGGGTCTGCATCTGTGGAAGAACTCTTGTATAATACTTTGTGTCTATGTGGATCTCCTCACAATCATGTTGTGCTCTGGGTTTGATAGTCTCGCCTTGGACTGGTAGCTGCATAATCCTATAGACATCCTCTAAAGTCACTATAAGCTCACCAGAAGGAAGATGAAAGAAGCATGTATCCTCATCCCATCTCTCTATTAGAGTAGGAAACATGGCTTAATGTAGTCTAATATATGGAAGGACTGATACCCAATATAGTCCCACATCCCTTAGTAATTGCATCTCCTCATCATCTAGCTCGGATAGTCTCTCCTTGACCTTGACTAGTAATTCCCCAAAAGGATGCTCTTGAAAGCAGACTAGGTCCTACAAGCACAAACAAGCATCATATCAACCATCTATATCATCAAATCTAAAATCTAACTAAAATAGGTTAAAGTTGACCTCAATTAGGTCAAGGATGACCTTACTAGGTCAATGTCAACTTTACTGGGTCAGGGTCAACCTTTTTGGGTCAATGTTAACCTCATCTCAAAAACTGACAAAAACCCTTTGGTCAATGTCAACTTTCATGGGTCAAAGTCAACCTAGATGGGTCAATGTCAACCTAAATGGGTCAAGGTTATCCTAAAAGGTGAAGAATCAACCTTGCCTATAAAAAATAAGAATTTGGAATTACAAAGGAGCTTAATAGTAAACTCACCTAGGGTAGTGCTCGTTCGGTAGCCAGGCTGTGTCTCAGAATCTCTAGGCATGTCACTTGAAGTTCCTCTCTTCTTGGCATCTTGCTTCCTTGTTCAAATATGAAAATGGTAAGAATGAGTAAGTATTTCTCTCTTTTCACTATTTATAAGTTCAAATTATGGTTTCCTTAGGGTAAAGTCAAATTTTCCTTCTTATGCATTGAGACAGACATACACTCTTTTCATCATAACTTGAGTTTGGTAACTCTATTTTCAGTGTCATCAGTGGCATTAGAATCATGATTCAGATACCTAAATCCTTGTACTAGTTTAGGAAGGTTGGAATCATTCTAATTTTTTTGGGAAAGCACTTTTCAACACTCTACATATCTAGTATATAGAGTTTTTCTTATCACCCTATTTCACCATTCTGAAGTAGAAAGCTGAAATAGAAGGGGGGCATAATGGTCTCTATACACTTCTAAAATTATCATATAGTAAGCTTTAGGGGATTTATATATTTTTATTAAGCTTGTGTGTTGTAGGTTCTAATGGTTTTCTATAGGATCTTTACATCGAGGACTTGGCTATATCCTTTTTATTTACTATGATGTTTTCTTACTTTAGCTTGCATATTCACGTAGTGTCATACCTAAGATAAAGTGGGGGATAAATGTATCATCTTAAAATGGAATAACTTCCATCTTGATAGGTTTACCACCCTCTTTTAGTACATTTATCATCATAGACTTGCATTTAGGATGCATTCTGAACTTGTCTTCTTCATTCTAGGTGAAATTAGGGTTAGGATCCCGAGGATTCTCCTTAATTTCCCTTTTTCCATGGCTCTCTTTTCTAGGTAGGACATATAAATAGGTCCTCCTAGTCTTCATCATAATCATCATAGGATTTTATGCCTATCACTGGCATTCTATCCTATTTTATATCATTTCTACATCTTCGGGCATCCCCAGGACCTCATGTCCTGGTTCTGACTAGATCTGGGACCAAGGTCAGATTCGAGGTCGAACTTGACTAGGTCAGGATCAAGCTCAAACCTAACTAGGTTAGTTCAAACCTTGATTCTAATGCCCTCTAAAATTTGTGCCCCTCTTTCAAAATTTGGTCCTAATGGGCCCCAAAATCAATGTCGGGCCCTCAGATCCAAGTGCAAAAAGGTTTTAATTCAAATTTCATTTTCCCTCCTTAGTTAGTTATTGTGATTCAACCTTAATTGGAGGTAAAATATGAATTATGGGTCCTCACATTGCTCTAGGAGTCTCACCTTGGAACCTCTATATAAAGACTCTCATTTGCATTCATTTTCACCAAGCACCACAACGAGACCAAGTGCAATCAAGAATTATAATGATCAAGTGCTCTCAAGGAGTCAATTTCATGAGCAAGAAGATTTCAAGCAAGCAAGCAAGGAATGGTGAAGATGCAAGATAGCAAGAGGATGATATAGAAGATCAAGCCATTGATGAAGTCAAGCATCTTTGTGAACACATATTTGGAGCAAGAGAGATCATTTCTTCCTTGATCCACTATTATCAACTTTCAAGCATTCAATCATGGAGTAAAAATTATGGATTGTGAGTTTGGTAGAAGTTCTTTAGCCTTGGGGGCGTGGTATGCTTTTCTATCTCATTCAAATCTATGCATTGTTGTTTCATACATATTCATGCTAGGGTTTTGATCTAAAGGATTAGATCTTGTCATTACACTTTCAATACATACACACACATATTCTATTTCAATTGGCTATTCGTGGAGGTGGAGATCACCAAAATGGGGGTTTGACTAAGGCAAAACCCTATATAGCCACCCCAAAAACCTCCTTTTTTAGATATCTACAGTTGTTGTTTCAGGAATTAGAGGACATATTTAAGTACCCTTTTCATCGAGCTTTTGAGATCTGTGAACAAAGGTAGAATTGACCTTCAGAATAAAAATGTAGTATTTGACCTTTTATGAGGGTCAAAGTTGACCTGCTACTAGAAAGATGAAACTTTTCTAGGTTTTCTCCATCTCAGCTTTTTGATCACAGATCTAGTGCCAAAATCTTCGAAAACCTTACATAGACTTCAGAAAATAGGTATTTCTAAATCAGTTCCATGATGAGGTATGTATCTTAACCTAATAATTTTTAAGTATGTCAGATTTACTTATGCTATTTCAAATCCAAAACATATTTACAAATGAATAGTGTTGGATGTTAGGTACATTATTATGCTACCATTCTCTCCCTATTCATGTAGTTTAACAATCTCTCCCTTTGGCATTGATGACAACACAATATGAAATATTCCATAGAATACTAAACCTATTAAGTGTCTACAACTCTGTCTATATTTTGTGACTTGGTAATATCTCCCTTATCTTATGTATTTAATATGTTTAATCACTAGACAACATCATTTGTCTCTCCCTTTCAGTCTGATATTGCATCATCTCTCCCTTATTCAATTTCTAAATATTTCATTTAATCTTCTCTCCCTTTGACAACAATGCCAAAATAAATCAGCTCTATAATAGCCAAATAAGTATCTTTTGAGCTCATGTTTAGATTCCTTTTAGGTTCTTGTACCTTGCATGTACAAATATTCTCTATTTTAGTTTATCTACCATCTTCTTCACAAACTTAGGAGTCCCAAAGTGTGAACATCATGCATCAATATCATTATATCTTCTGATAAAGTATAGCTTGATACAACACCATATCACCTTAGTGATTGTTAGAAAACAAATGGACCCCTACTCTACTTCTCAAGTATTCAAATGTCACCTTCGGTAAGGGTTTTTTGAATATATCAACAAGTTTCTCATGTGACTTCACATATTCTAATTTGACTTGCTTTTCCTAGAATTTCTCCCTTAAGTAGTGATATTTAATAAATATGTGCTTTTTGTTTGCATGCATTACCGGATATTTTAAAATGTTGATAGCACTTGTGTTGTCACAATAGATTATCACTAGGTCAGTGATTTCTTCATTTATACCTTCCAACAATTTATTTATAGATGTAATATTTGAACAACTTGCACTAGCAACTACATATTCAGTTTCAGTAGTGGACTGAGAAATTCATTCTTGTTTCTTGCGTATCCATGTTACTAATCTTTCTTCCAAAAAGAATGCTCCACCTGTAGTTCTTTTTCTATCATCAATATTTCCAGCTCAATCAACATAGTAATTTTTAGTGGCTAATATTTGCCAATTGGCTAATTTTGGAAATTTGAGAATCCAAATTTGGCTAATAATTCAAGATTTAAGGCAATGTAAATCACCACTTTTTTAAAAAAAATTGATTTAGAAATATTTAAATTGTAAAATAATTTATTTTATAAAAAACTTGAACTTGAATCTTATGTGTTATTGTAGAAATTTAAATTAATTATCCAAAAATATATCATGATTATTAGTTACCATAGGGATCTATCACCAACTTTTAGTTTCTATTACTGACTTAAAGTATAATCTAGTGACCCTCGTTATATTCTATGAGGTTAAAATGTTACTATTTGGTTTCTAATGCTTATGGGAGCCAAAATTTCTTTTAGATTGTTGATCTCAATATAAATCAATGGTCTTGAAGAAATTTTGGGCCCCATTAGTATTTAAAAATATCAATACATTTGTCTCACACAATACAATGAGGTTATTAGATTATATTTTAAATAAATGGTAGAAAGTAATTATTACATAGTCTATTCCTTAAACCCATTAAAGATTTGCACATTAAGCCTAATAATTTTCTATAAGAATTATATCTTCTTAAGTAGAAGTATTCACCATGGTGATTAATTAATTTCTTTTTATTGTTTCATATTCACCAATATTTTCTACAAAAAAATTATTATTTAAAAATAATCACCAATAAGAATTGAAAAAATTTCAAAAAAATTGAGAGATTCACCAATAGAAATTAATTTATTTTTTCAAGAAAATGAAAGATTCACCAAGATTTTATATCTTTTTTAAGAGGGGGGTTTCTTAAAGATTACTTTGTCAATCAGCATCAGTGTAAACTTTAAATTCCAAATTTCCTTCTTTCTTATACCATAATCCATAGTTCTCATTGTTCTTCAAATATCTCAAAAAAAATTTAGAGCAGTAATGTGTGACTCCTTAGGATTAGAAAAAAATCTAGCTACAATGTCGACAACATGTGCAATATCTAGTCTACTATGCACAACATACACCAGCTTTCCAATCATATATCTGTATAAAGTTTGATTTACCTCTCTTGACTTGTCATCCTTGGTCATCTTGCATCTGGTTACCATAGGTGTACCAACTAGTTTTGAGTCTTCCATACCAAATGTCTTCAAAACTTCCTTAATGTACTTAGATTGTGTTATGTATATGCCTTCCTTCTATTGTAGTATTTTCAAACCTAGAAAGAATTTCATCTCACCAAACATTGACATTGCAAAATCTTTTCTCATTTCATTAGAAAAATACTTACATAAGTTATCATGACCTCCAAATATGATATTATCAACATAATTTTTAGAAATAATAATATTATCATAAGTTTCACATTTCAAATATAAATTGTTGTTATCACTTGTTCTAAAAAATCTAATTTGTATGAGATAAGAATGCAATGTTTCATATGCTCTTGGTGCTTCCTTCAATCCATATAATGCCTTGTCAAACTTATAAACCATATTCTTCTAAATAGGATCAAAAACACATTTAGGTTGTCCAATGTATACCTCTTCTTAAAGTATCCCATTCATAAATTCATGTTTCACATCCATCTGATATACCTTAAATTCTTTATAAGAAACATATGCAAGTTGTATTCTTACTCTTTCAAGTCTAGAAACAGGTGCAAAAGTTTCTCCATAGTCAATTCTTTCTTCTTGTGCATAACCTTTGCAAACTAGTCTTGCTTTATTCCTTATTACATCTCTATTATCATTCAATTTGTTTATGAAAATCCATTTAGTGCCAATCACATTTTTTTCTTTAGGTATTTTTACTAATGTCCATGCCTTGGTCTTTTGTATTTTCTCAATCTCTTCATTCATTGCCTTAATCCAATCATCATTTGCCAATGCATCTTTAACAATTTTAGGTTAAAATTCACAAACCAAACATGTATTATTCCTTAACTTACTTATAGTCATCATTTTGACTCCTTTGTCTCTAATTATCTGATCTTTTGGATGGTGTCTTCTTACATACTTTTCTAGTACAAGCTCAGATCTCTATTCTTCAATATTTTCTTCATTCAATGCATGACCATCATTCTCATTAGTAACTTTTTGTTGTTGCTCGGTCTATATAGATTGTTTCTCTGTAGCAATGTTCTGTTGGTTGGTGACATCGATGTATTTATCGAGTAGAGTTTTAGGGTCTTCAATATAAACAAATCTACTATAGTCTTCTGGTTCTTTCTTACTTTCTTCATCATTATTTTATACAAACTCTCACCAACTCTCAAATTTTCACTTTCAATCATCTTGTTAGTAGTCTTGTTCAAACATTTGGAATCCTTTTTTCTAGTAGAATAACCTATAAATATCCCTTCATCACCTTTTGAATCAAATTTCCCATTTCTATCATCTTTTAGAAAGTAACATCTTCTTCCAAATATTCTTAAATAACTAACATTAGGTGTATAACCATACTATAGCTCATAGGGTGTCTTGTTTGATTCTTTCTTCAGTTTTACTCAGTTCAGTGTATAAACAATAGTATTGACATCTTCTCTCCAATAAATTTGTACAACATCTTTTCCAATCATTAGTGTTCTAACATAATCAACAATTGATGCATTCTTTCTTCCAGTAATCCCATTCTATTGGGGTGTCCTTGGTGCAAATACCTATCTCTTTATTCCATGCTCATTAAAAAAATTATTAAACTTAACAGAAATGAATTCACCACCTCTATTCAACCGTAAGCATTTCAATTCCTTACCAGTTTATGTTTCCACTTTTATTTTTTACCATTTTAATATTTTGAAAGCTTCTGATTTTTCTTTTAAGAACACGACAATCATTATCTTAGATAAATCATCAACAAATAAGATAAAATATCAATTCCATAATAACTATGAGTTCTCATTGGACCACATAATTTAGTATGAACTAACTCTAGAATAGCATTAGATGAGTAATGTTTTCTCTTAAATCTAAATTTTGACATCTTACCCATTTGATATTGTTTGCACATTAGATGGTTGGGTTTGGATATGCTCTATAATCATCTAAATTTTCTTTTCTTACTAATATTAACCATGTTTTCAAAGTTCACATGACATAACCTCTCATGCCACAAGCAAGCATCTTCATTTTTAGGCACAAACAAGAAGTTTTAGTATTATCAAGATAGAATAAGTTACCTTTTGATTGTTCCTTAGTACCAATTAGTTTTCTATCCTCATCATAGATTTTTCTTTTCTTTTTTCAAAAGCAACTTGGTGACCTGTGTTATTCAGTTGTGATAGACTCAACAAATTATAGTTAAGTCCTTTCACCCAATAAGAATTTTCACATATGATCTTATTATTCAATAGTATAGATCCTTTACCTTTCACTTGACAAGGTTTATCATTTCCCATTTTCACAGATCCTCCATTATAATGTTCAAGATATTCAAATTTTTCTTCATCACTAGTCATATGATGTGTGCAACCACTATCAATAATCCAAGTATCATTTTTTCTAACTTTAGAAATAAGTGCCTTTTCAACATACCTTTCTTCTTATTCAAAATATTATTTCAATGCTACAAACACAACTTCTATGTCTTCATTAGTTTTAGTCTTGGTATCATCATCTTCATCTTCAACTAGGTAGCATGCCTTCTTACCTTTATCTCTTTAATCTCAGTTGTCCCTATTTCCATACTGTCAGTTACCTTTATGATCTTGGTAATTTCTTCTATCATTATTCATTTTATTTGATCTTCATCTTGTATTATCATCATATTTCCTATCAGGAAATCTTGTAGTAATATGAATGATCTCTTTACATTTGAAACATACCAAGGGTATTTTACCTCTATATCTTCCTTTTCCTTTCGGTAGCCTTCTAGCCATTAATGCTTCAAGTTCATCAAGATCATCTTCTTCATCTTCACTATCACTTTCATTTCTCATCTTATGTCTACTACTTGATCTTCCAATTTTAAAAGATGACACAAATGGAGATTATAGCTTAGGTAAAATACTGTAATCATAGTTTTAAAGCTTAAGTATAGTCAATCTACCGATTATACTATCAAGAAAAATATCATTACCAAGAACTGTTCTCGTTTCATGTATTGCCAAGACTCTAATAGCATAGGAAGGGAAAAATGTTCTAAGAATTTTTCTTACCACAATGTCTTCTTCAATATATCCATCTTCTCCTCGAATAACATTCACTACTTTCTTGATTTAGTTGTTGTATTGAGTGATATTTTCACCTTCTTTCATCTTCATATCATGAAACTTACCTCTTAAGATTTTTTCTTTTTCTGTGAGTACATTCAGATCTCTTCATAAACTAGTGTTAATTTGTCCCACATATTGTTTGCAGTTGTATCTAGGTATTAATGTTTTCAAATTCAGCATCTGATAGAGAAGAAGAAATCTCAATCATTATAGCATTGTCTTCTTGTCTCTCTTTCATCTGGTTGACAGTCAAAGGACCAATGGGAGATGAAATTATTTTCCAAATGGTATAGTGCAGAATCTCCAATGCCTGATAGATACAACTTCATCTTCCTTTTCCATATTGAGAATTTTTCTTTGTTTAGCTTCAATACCTCTCTCTTATACATCTTTAGATGTTAAACTTAAGTCCTTCAAACTTCTTCCTTCAATTACTCTTTCTTTGATACTAATTGT
The DNA here is from genome assembly GCA_027943335.1 of Chamaecyparis obtusa. Taxonomy (NCBI): domain Eukaryota; kingdom Viridiplantae; phylum Streptophyta; class Pinopsida; order Cupressales; family Cupressaceae; genus Chamaecyparis; species Chamaecyparis obtusa. The sequence continues at coordinate 27,979 of BSBK01009484.1, forward strand.
TTGATAGCTAAGAGGGGAGTGACTTAGTTAAGTCTAGTTATCCTATAGTCCCATTCATTTAGGAGAATCAAGGCCAAGGACAAGGCCTAGAGGGTACACCAGGGTCATTGATAGACCTTGGAAGGATTTGAAGACAACATGGCCATAAAAGGTCATTGATAATGTAATAGAACATGTTTTATCATTCAATGTTATTTTGATCATGTCTTTATTGTATGAGAATCCTTTGCAAAGGATCAATTATGTAAGTCTTAATGGCATTTGAGAGGTTATAAGTGTACCAGGGGTCACTTGAGGATCCTAGGTAGATGTAATGGTTTAATGACCTATAAAGTCAATAATGGTTGTAATAGTGCCAATGGTGCCATTAGTTGTGAAGTAATTCACTGAAGGTGCCAAAATATGTAATTTGCCTAAATTGGCAAAATGAAGCCTATAAAGGCTCATATGTGGGTTTAAGGGTTAATAGAGGGTATAAGGGATTTAGAATAAATATGGAAGCCTAAAAGATATTTGAGAGTTAATATAAAAGACAAAAGGATAGAGAGTTTTCAAATTGACAACTTTGTTGTGAATTTGAAAACATAATCCAAATAATTGTAACAGTCATAATTGACTGTACTGATTTAGGGAAGGTAGTTGCAAAGACAATTGGTTTTTAGATGGGTTTTTATTTATGGGTATGTGCAAGATCATGAGGGGCCAAACTATGCCCTTAAGTGGCAATGAAAAATCAGCAAATCAGGGTTAGTCAACTTGATGTGAAAATTTCAACTAGCTATGAACCTAATATCAAAAAGTTGTAAGAATAGAATCTATAGAAAATTGAATGTAGTTTCTAAACTACTAGGCCTTTTTTGAGAAAAAGTTAGTATGATTGGTGGAAAGTATAGATTTCAATGCAGCAGTACAAAAATTTTAGGGAAAAAATAAGAAGTAGGTGTATGTCTGACCACCTTAATCATAATCAAATGATAATATTTTATTATAATATTTTATATATAAGTAGTAGACTCATGTCCAGATGTGATGCATATTTTTTTGTAATTTTATTCCAAAAAAAATAATTAATTATGAATTTTTTGCTACAACATTTTTAGAATAAAAAAACTCCCGTGTCTGACCACCTTAACTCATTCAAAACTTTACAAAATTCAATTTTTATTTTTTTTTTGCCTTATAGTAGGCAAAGCATAGAATGTGACACATTTTGCAAATTTTAAAAATGTTATACCATCTGAAAGTTATAGTCATTTTTCAATCAGTATATAAATCAGCACTTTAGAGGTAGCTCAATTAGAAAATAACTAATAATTACTTATCGAATTCAAAATTTGACAACAATTATATCAATCAATAGAAAGCTAATAATCTCCTTAAGATACCCTTTTCATTTTATCAAATTTGGGTGAAAAAAAAGTCATCAGCTACATTGTCAAAGTTTTGAACTGGCATCGCTACTTTTTGGCCCCTCATGATCTTGCACATACCCTTATGTTTGAGAATGGATTTAGATAGAGGAGAGTTAGAGGGATATGGGTAGGCATGTGGGAATCAAGAGAACAATGTAAAACATATTTTCATCAATGAAATGTATATTTATTGTAATATTCCCCGTCTCTTCTTGTGTAGATACAGTCTACATTTGAGGAGTCTAAAATGCTTATTTAAATTAAAATATGGTTGTAATGGATTAGATTAGTTGTGGTTATTCATTACTATGCAAAGTTGAATTGGTTTTGTGAAGTTTTAAATTATTTAATCTCTGATCTTGGCTGACTATTCTTGAACAATGATTATGTGCAACAATCAATTATTTTGAAACAACAATGGATATATGTGATCCCTCACTTCCATGGTAGATATTTAATGGAAAAGGATCTATTTCCATACAATAGGTGTTTCCAAATGTGTTTGGTTTTAGGGATGAATAGGGGTGAAGTGAAAATGATGCAGGGGCATTCTAGGGTACTGATCGGTGGATCTGTATGGAGATGTATTGTTTGGCTAGTGTTACTCAGTTGTAGCCTTGACCGATGGTCTCAGTCATTGAAGGAAGCCTAGTCGCTGAAGAAAACTCATTAATCTCTAGCGCTTGGTGAAAGTGTTAATCGACGATGTCTACGGTGCTCGGAGATGCTTGGCATACTCTGTTATTTCACTGGTGCTTGGTAGTTTTGGTTTACCAACTGGAATTCTATGATGTTTTGGGCCAACTTGGTGCATTTATTATTGGTAGCTATTGCTTCAGGCTTACATGTTAAATTTAATTATTGTAAGGCTATTTGAGAGATGACTTGTATTGAATTTAATATTTGTTAGGAGGAGTTAATGATTTCATCTAGCCGACTTGTGGCTGATGATTAGTATTTAAGGGGTGTTTGGGTAGTTGTTTTGGTAGGTAGATCAGAGGTTCTAAAAGAAGATATGGATGATCAAATAGGAGGCTTTGATAGTAGATTTGAGTGGTGAAGTTGTGGAAAAGATCCTATGAGATCTTGTAGATCAGATTGATTTCTGATAGTTTGTCTTAGAAGAGCTAGTGGTTGAGGCTTGGAAACAAGGAGATTGCTTGGAGGCATGTGAGCTCAAGTTTAGATTTTCCTTAGGGTTTTCATCAGTTGCTAATATTTTTTAGAGTTGAACTAGCTAGAGTTGAATTAGATCTTCTTGATCTTGCATAATTAATTTTGATTGTAATTGGCCCTAACCTAGAAGGCCTTACAACCAGGCATGTTAATGAAAATTGAGTTGAAACAATTATTGTGTTGATTTATCCACTATGTTGTTTTGAAGCTGCAAGGTTTGGATTGTCCTTAATTGGATCCTCCCTCCCTTAGTCTATGTCAAGTTGTATCAGAGCTGAGTTGATCTTGTTGGAGTGAAGGATGACCTAGAAAGGTTGATCTTGTGAAGTTGATCTTGTTGGTGAAGAGATCGTATGATCTGAGTTGTAGATCTGTGGCACTGAACTTGTGGAATTTTTCCCTAGTTGTTTGTGCAAGGTGGTAGACTGATATGAATTTCATACAAATTGGAGGTTGCAAAAGGTGGTTAGTGTAGGGTTTGTTGTAGAGGGTTTCTCTTATCTTTAAGGATCCCTCTAAGAAAGTTGTACCCTAGAGTGATTGTAGATCTCTGTGATACTTTGGAATCTAGGATTATAGAGAATGTGAAATTAGATTTCAGATCTAAGATGGAGTTGATGAAGAATGACATGGTTGTCGAGATCGTGAGAGTTGTTTTTGGTGTACCTTGGAATGTTGGTACTAAAGATGGTTATGAGGAATCTGTTGAAGACTTCGAACCTGCTGAATCTAGTGGTGATGATTGGAGAGATAGATTTGGTGAAGATAGAATTGGTCGATTTCCTAGATCTGGAGCTCAGTTGAGTAATAGTTACCAAATGGAAGTTTCTATTTTCTCTCGTACTTTAAAACCCAAGAATTTGATTTATTAGATTGGTGAACTTTAAGATTTCTTTGAGCTAGAAGAAATTGAAGATCCTCTTCGGGTGAGATTAGCACAGACAAAGTTGAAAGGACATGCTACTCTTTGGTGGAAAGAACTACAAAGAGATAGAGAAGATGAAGGTGAAATGAAGATCAATTGGTTGTGGTTGATGGTGACAAAACTGAAAGCTTAGTTCATACCTATTGACTATGAGCTTGACTTGTTTAAGAAGTTGCAAAATTTGAAGAAGAAGGATTTGTCTATTGAAGATTATACTGAGGAGTTCTACAAACTTACTATTTAGTATGGACACCGAGAGCTTGGTAATGAAAAGGTAGATTGGTATGTGAATGGTTTAAGATTCAATATTTAGGATGAGCTTGGTATGCTGAAGATTGACACTGTTGAAGATGCTTATCAGTATGCTCTAAAGGCAAAAGATAAGTTGAAGAGGAAACAACATAGTAACTCCCAAGTGAAGGAAAAGATTGATCACTCAATGAAGGATAAGCCGACTGATGCAAAAGATGAACAAAAAACTATGGAACTGAAGAAGAAGAGAGATAGAGTTATCATTAAGGGTACTTGTTATAACTGTGGAGAGGAAGGACACAATTCTTTTGAGTGTACATAGAAGAAGCTTGGTGACCGATGAACTGCTGTGGTGAATGAGAATTAATGTGAATATGAGAACTTGCTGCTTCGGTGAACATTACTCGGTAGAAAGGTGGAACCTTGTTAGAAGAGTAACTTGTTTAGGACTCGGTGCAAGTCTGGAGGTAAACTTTGTGATCTTATTGTTGATAGTGGTAGTACTGATAACCTTGTTGCTGAGGACATGGTTCAAAAACTTGGTTTGAATAGAATGAAGCATCCTTTTCCTTATAGGGTTGGCTAGTTGCAAGATGTTCATGCTCTGGAAGTAAGACAACAATGCTTTATTGATGTTCAGATTGGCCAGTATAAGGATCTTATGTTATGTGATATTGTGAAGATGAGTAGTTCTGATATATTCCTTGGTAGACCTTGGCAATATGATTGCAGAGCTATGTATGATTGTGTTAGAAATGTGTCTTACTGTTGAGAAGGATAACATGAAGTTTTCCTTGATGCATTTGCTGGATACAATGCTTGGTAGGAGAAGCCTATGTATTGGTAGTTGAGTTGAGTTGGTGGATCCTAAAGTTGTGGTTGATCAGTGTGAAGGACATACCTGTGTGTTTTCAAGGAAAGAATTGAAGAGACAGAGAAAGCTAAAGTGGAAGAGTATGCAAACTGAAAAGGTGGAGGACTTGAATGTGAAGAACAAGTTCGAGGTTTATGTACTGAATCCTAGAAGATGTTCTTCACATATATGAACATCTTTTTGAACCTAGGGTGTTTGATGTAGGGGCATTCTAGGGTAATCGGTGGATCTGGATGGAGATGTGTTTTTTGGTCGGTGTTACTCGATTGAATCCTTGATCGATGATCTTAGTCATTGAAAAGCTTGGTTGCTAAAGAGAACTTGGTAATCTCTGGTGCTCGGTGAAAGTGTTACTTGGTGATGCCTGTGGAGCTTGGTTGACATTGGTGCTCAGTGATTCTTGGCATGCTCAGTTATTTCACTGGTGCTCGGTTGTTTTGGTTTACCAACTAGAAAATTGTGTGATTTGTTGGGCGGACTTGGTGCATTTATTGTCGGTAGCTATTATTTCAGGACAACATGTTGAATTTAATTATTGTAAGGCTATTTGAAAGATTACTTGTATTGAATTTAATATTTTTTAGGAGGAGTTAATGATTTCATCCAGTTGATTTGTGGTTGACGATTAGTATTTAAGGGGTTTTGGGGTAGTTGTTTTAGGAGGTAGATTGGAGGTTTTGAAAGAAGATTTGGATGATAAGATAGGAGGCTCTAATAGCATATTTGAGTGGAAAAGATCCTATGAGATCTTGTAGATCAGATTGATTTTTGATAGTTTATCTTAGCAGAGCTAGTGGTTGAGGTTTGGAAACAAGGAGATTGCTTGGAGGCTTGTGAGATCAAGTTTAGATCTTCCATAGGGTTTTCATCGGTTGCTGATAGTTTTTAGAGTTGAACTAGCTAGAGTTGTATTGGATATTGTTGATCTTGCATAATTACTTTTGATTTTAATTGGCCCTAATCTGAAAGGCCTTATAGTCAGACATGTTAATGAAACTTGAGTTGAAATAATTATTGTGTTGAGTTATCCACTATGTTTTTTTGAAGCTGCAAGGTTTGGACTATCCTTAATTAGATCCTCCCTCCCTTGGTCTACATCAAAAAAGATCTTTGATTGCTTGGAAATGTTGATTGGAGGGTCACTAGCATTTGGACTAGTCAAGGTCTAAATATTTATTGCACATGAGGGCCACTTTTTATGGAATGTTATAATTTTAAATGTTCAATGAATTGTGTGAAATCCCTTGGTAGGTTCTAGAGATGATTGGAGAGGGTACTTTGGAAAAACCCTAGGTTAGAGTACCTACGAAGGAGGGTTTGATGATTGGAGTATCAAAACTTGATGGCACCTCTTGGGAATGGGAAAAGACTTTGTTTGAGATGAGGACTCAACTCTATTTGAGGGTGAGAAGGTTTGGGAATGAGACCTATTAGTGGTTTCTTTGTAATGGGAGGCCTAATAAAGGGCTAATGGTAGAGTTAAAATGCATTATTTGGGAATATGGTCCAAAGCAGTGGAATGAACCTATGAGATATGCTATGTAAGCTTGAAAAGGGTATTTGAATATGCATTTATTTTCTTGATTCTTTTTGATAAGTTTGGTGTAACCCTTGGAAAAGTTGTATAGAGGAAACTTGTGATTGGTTGAGGGAAATGAAGTGGATTCCAAAGGTGTAGAGTGGGTGTTGGAATAAGAATTTTCTTGTGCATTTTGATTTCTCATGGTGTGGATTGGTTCAATGTGGATGGTCCTTGAGAAGAACTAGTTGGTGTTGTGAAAAACACTATTGAAGTCCCTAAAACTTACATATTGAAAGACCACAATTCCCACCTCTCCATCACCCATATACTCTCAAATTTATAAACCAATTCAACAAATAAACTTAAATAGCTCGGTAAACACTTGTTTGTGTCTTTATGATTCATTTATTGAATGCCACTTAAATAATCTAGTATATACATTCAAACCATTTAATGTAATGTGTAAAGTAAAATAACAAATCATCACATGCATACACATTTGACACTTGATTTTTAATGTGGAAACCTAGTTAATGAAAAAACCACCTGGGACTAGCACCTGAAATAATTTCACTCTTCCGAATTGACCTCGGTTAAGAGCTAACCCTGTTAAAGGTTACAAAATACACTATAAGGTGTGACCTTGTTAGAGGATTTATCACCAATAGTTCTCCATGACCTTAAATTCAATTGGGTCAAAAGGAAAACAATCAACATTCATTGAATTTCATAAACAAAAAAATAAAGACTCTTAAGTCCCACTTAGTTAAGAGATCTTAACTGTAGCAATTGTTAGAATGCAATAGTAAATGATCTGATTCAAATACAACTTCCTTTGTAGATATTAAGATCTATGCTAAGATTAATATACCTCTAGCCATCATAATCTCTTTAATTTCCTTTTATCCTCCAACTCTATTCTTCTTGGTTAATCTCCTTTCTGATGCTCGATGTAGTCTACAAAATTTTATTGGTTCTCACCTTAACCTGCGTGACCAACTTTGATTTCTCATGGTGTGGATTGGGTCAATTTGGATGGTCCTTGAGAAGAACTAGTTGGTGCTATGTAAAATACTATTGAATTCCCTTGAACTTGCACATTGAAATACCACCATTCCCACCTCTACATTACCCATATACTCTTAGATGTATAAACCAATTCAACAAGTAAACTTAAATAGCTTGATAAACACTTTTATGTGTCTTTTTGATTCATTTACTGAATGCCAGTTAAATCCTCTAGTCTATAGCATTCAAACAATTTAATGTAATGTGTAAAGTAAAATAAAAAATCATGACATGCATACACATTTGACACTTGATTTTAAATGTGGAAACCCTATTAAGGGAAAAACCACCTCGGACCAGTACCTGAAATAATTGCACTCTTCTGAATTGAGCTCAGTTAAGAGACAACCCTGTTAAAGGTTAAAAAATACACTATAAGATGTGAACTTGTTAGAGGATTTATCACTAATAGTTCTCCATGACCTTACATTCACTTGGGTCAACAAGAAAGCAATCAACATTCATTGAATGTCATAAATAAAAAAATAAAGACTGTTAAGTCCCACTTAGTTAAGAGATTTTAACTTTAGAAATGGTTAGAATGTAATAGTAAATGATCTGATTCAAATACAACTTCCTTTGTAGATATTTAGATCTATGCTAAGCTTAATATACCTCTAGCCATCATAATTTGTTCAATTTCCTTTTATCCTCCAACTTTGTTCTTCTTAGTTAATCTCCTTTTTGACACTCGGTGTAGTCTGCAAAATTTTATCGGTTCTCACTTCAACCTGTGTGACCATCTTTGCATGAATACAATCTTCTCCTCATGGCCATCATCATTTTGAATCTCTTGTCTCCTTATATAAACATGATAAACCATTCTATTCTCAACCATAGATTTTTCCTCTTAATCTCCATCATTGATTTTGTCACTTTAACTTTCCTCATAACTTGTGCCTTAAACACATTTCAATCTTCATCATTTGATCAAGCTTGGATTTTTTTTCAATTGTAGATCTCCATAAAAAACTTTATCTTTAACCTTGAAATCATCCTCATTCATCCAACTCATCATCTTATGTTCGCAATCACATATTCCACATTATTTATTCCACTTGGTCAGTACCATGATGTGTCAATGACTTCCTGATCGATTAATACCACACTCAGTATACACTATATTTTCTAGGGGTACACTATATCTACTCAGTGTATACTAAGTTCTTCATATACCGACCACACAACCTTTTACATTCTTGATATTCAATTCTTAACATAATCATGTAATACAATCAAATCATTATCATACTATCATAGACTCATCAATAAGTTACCAAATGAATACCATATTGATAATTTACTCAATTCATTCCTTCACTAATATACCTTCTTCAGATGTTTTCAACTATCCTGATAGGTATAGTCAAAACTAGTTGACATCAATGACAATATAATAACAGATCTAACGTCTCACATATACCTTGGTAGCTCAATGATCATATTCACATTCTTTTCTCTAAGTAATCAATCAATCAGTTGTAGTTTAACACTTATTGAAAAAATTCTAAAAATATAAATTTCATAGTGAGATGAATAATTTTTATATTTTTACAATATTTATCAAGCCAATTTGGTACCTAAACTTTAAAAATTAAGGTTAACTAAAATTTTAATAACTTTTTTGATTTTGCCTTTTTTGAAAAATGAATTATATGACATCAATCTACGTATATTTTCCTTCAAGATAAAAAAAATTGAAAAAAGGTTAATTTATCATCAAATTATGGTGGTTGTACACAAAAGTCTTTGAGAATGCACTTTATAGGAAATTAAAAATTAATTAAAAAAAATATTCTCACCAATCTTTAGTGTTTTAGGTACCTTTCCTGGAAGGATTCACAAAAATTCATTTATTTTGTTTTAAAAAGGTTAGCCATACATTTGTGTTTTATGGTCCTAAAATAGGTTTTTTGAAAAAGTGGTTTTTAAACATGCCTACTAAAACACATTTTCTACTATGTGGGTATTGAAATAAATTACATATTTGAAAAGTAAACTCTGAGAACTACATTTTCTATTACTCAAGGTTTCTAAGATTCAATATTTAAGTGCCTCAAATTTTGACATCAATTGACATAAATTTTTAAAAATAGGGAAGACACTTCCACTTTTTGCCCAAAAGTGGGACTCAACTTCTTGCAGCCACCCTAATACAATTATTGTTCTTTTCACATCTTCTAAGTTTGAGTGTAGGACTCTTAAATTTAGCTTCCAAGTTCAATTTTACCTGATTTCAAAAGAAGAAAAAAAAGTGGCCACTTATACCCTCTATTTTGCACACCATAAAATCCGTATTAATAAATGAATTAAATGATAAATACATATATTTATGTGATGATTAAATATGTTTTTGATATTAGCATCAGTAAAACAAGGGTTTTTCCTATAGTACAATGATCTAGAAGGATTATAAGAAGGTTACCATTAACAACACATTAACAATAAGAAGAGAAAAGTAGATAGACAACAACCTAAGCTTACATCTATAAAAAAACAACCCAACATCTATGAAATTAAAACCGCATAAAAAAAATAGGACTACTGCCTATACTAAAAGAGATAAGATATGATTATATACAAGTATTTAAACTTAGCCATGCAAGGCTATCCCACCAGAAGTTTTTAATAGCATAAAACCTAGCCATATAAAGATTTAAAATATGGTCTAGTAGGCCAACTATAGTCCAAAAACAAAAAAAATGTATTAAGATTTCTTCTTAGTAAGCGTCTTAGACTACAATACCTTGGCCCAATCTTTAGTTAAGAATTTAAAATTTTCCTTGTAATCATTTTCCTTTGCTAAATTCCCTCCATTCATATTCTCTTATAGAAGGAATATAGTATTTACTGAGATATGCATGACTTAAGGGTGAAGTGACTAACCTTCTACAATATGTGCTTTAATCTTTCCAAACATGTCACCATAAAACTTTGGCACACTAGGAGTCTCCTCAATAAGAATCTCCTCCACAATTATATTTTGTTTCACAGGCTGAGGAGAGGGAGGAGCCAATATTTCTTCAACATTGGGATCAAGGATAGGGGTATCGTTATTCAAATTTTAGGAGAAATGAGAGGAGGAGTTAACATTATCACTATTCTCCTCCCCATTTCTCTCAGTATCCTCTAAATCCTCAAAACTCAGATTAGCCATACATTTCTTTCCTTTTCCCCTAGGCTGAGAAATAATTATGGTCAAGCATCGAGGGGTACTTGTTTCCTATGTGATCTCAACATCAAGATCTGCCTAATAGGTTTTGAATTTATCCTTTTTGGTTGGCTTGTTTTCTAGGTTCAGATTACTAGATTTTTTCTTTTAGGACATATCAATAGACTTTGTTGTAGGAGAACTTCTTTGAGGGCCTTGTAAAGCTTTAAGACCCAATTTTTTGAGACAAAATTTACTACAAAGCCCATATATAGGTAAAATTCTAGCTTCAGGTGGGGAAGGAATATGAGAGGTAAGTTAGAAAGAGATGGACTGTAGAGTGAAGTGTGTAAGGTGAAAACTATACAAGAATTATATCAAACCTTGATGAAGGATTGTATAATTCTTCCCACTACTTTTGGCCTCAACAATTTATTTTACATTTCTCAAAGAATGAAGTTGAAACAAGGGAATGTAAATAAGTTCATGATTGTAGATGTTAAGAAATGATAAGTGATAATTGTAAAATACTCCAAAGTAACCTTCCAAAGTAAAATATTCATAATAATTGCACACACTTGAGGCTAGGGATCATGAAGCTTCTCAATATTTAAACTCCCATGATGCTTGACTAGCTATTCATTAGGATGAAAGAACTGGTTCAAACTAGAAACATCTAGAGTCTTATTTTTTCCCCTATTTTATGCCCTCCTTGGAAAGAACATTATCTTTCCCAATAAGATCCTCATTAAATTTTAAAGAAATATCCCCCATAGTAACACGTCACTCATTCCTGGAAGAGATCAATTCTCATCAAATCTAGTCATATTATCAATAAATAGAACAATCCCTCCCTCCTTAAAAACAAACCACACTGCAGGTTCATTTTTTTGACATAATTGAATTTATCGAGCTCAACATGAAGCCTGTCACCACCCATGGGGTCCAACTGAGAATTATTAGAGTTTCAAAACTAGAACAAAATATGTCTCAAAAGGGAAGTTCATTGAGATAGACAAGATCAACTTCTTGTAATAAAAGGTAGAAATGAATATCTTCATTATTAAAATAAATACCACCACACATCACCTCATTTAGAGGGTCCTCTGTCATGTCCAAAAATTCCATCTCTGCTAAGAAAAAATAACTAGAAATGGCATCCAAGCTATCCCCAAATCAAAGGTGATCAGACATGGATATATGGTTATTATTATTACAAGTTTGAACTTGCATACTTCGATACCAATTTGAATTATGAAATGACCATCCCATATCACAAAGGATACAAAGGTAATAACATGTCAAAAGGTTGTGGTCACATGATTTTTTTCATCTAGCTATCTATTAATCATGACCAATAAATTAAAATTTAAACAAGGGGTAACATTCAAAATACACCCTATGGCCTTTAGAGTGCCCACCCAAAACCAAAAAATAAAGTAGAATCAATTTTCATTATCTTAGGTGTCATTGTAGTCTTCCTACCTTAATAGGCACCTAGCAGCATATGGTAGCTTATTCACATCTCTCTATCATCGTAAGCTAATTTATTGCAAACCCAAAGTAGCTAGAGCATCACCAACAACATTACCCTCTCTATAGGTTTTCTTTAAAGTGAATCCATGCAAGCTTGAAAAAATTTCTTAAATCCTTAATAATTCCATTAACCTTCCATCTAGCCAAATAATAAAAACATACATCATCAATAATTATTTTTGAGTCTCCCTCAATCTCAAGGTACTTACTATTAATAGTGATGTAGTAAAGGATAGTGGGCACCTATAGAGTCCAACGAATCCTTGTAGTAAGTGTCACACAAGAAACCCAAAAGGAAAACATGAAAAATGAATGCAAGATTAGCCTCTTTATTATCTCATTATTAGCTACAAATTCTTCTACAAGTAGCAATACATTCCAGGCATACAGGTCTAATTATAACCTTCAATAGGTTTTCTTTTTATATGATCTATAAGTCACAAAATCTATATTGACATTCTATAGAAACTTTCTTCCATATGATGTATAAGATCAGGTCTTACAAAAAGCTCAACTACTATTCTATTTAGACTTGATTCTATATTCTTCTTAATGGTTGATAAAATAATTTACAAAGCTTATAAATCTTGAATAAACCTCAGGTCAGCCTAGAAAGATTGCATTTGTAAATGCAAAGAAAATGTTTTACAACAAATAGGCCAAGACCTAAAATCATAAGGATCCTTCTCCAATGAATGGAACATGAATCATGATCCCTCAAATGGGTTGTCCACAGATGTTACATCATTGAGAAATGAGTTGTTGATCTTTGTCGATTGAAAAAAAACCACAAGATCAAAAACAAAAGAATGATTGAAAAACATGAAGATCAAGAAAATCCCACCAAGAATCAGTGAGATCTCATGTGTGAAGCAATCTAAAGATGTGGAATAATAGGATAGGGTTCATCATGAAGTCATGAAAAATCAGTAAGGATTTCAAGAGAAAAGAATCTGAACAGATCAATCATAAAAAGAAACATTGAGACTAATAAAACCAGAAAAAAAAAAAAATACAAATAGTTTTGGTTGATGCAAGATTTCCCAGAACCCAAGATTGTCCTAAATCAAGCACTTGTGGTTATTTGAAAAGTGAGCCTCTCACTTTATTAGGGATATAGGAAAACCAAAATGGTCAACCTCTTCCTATGAAATCCTTGAAGAATCTTCCACTGGTTTATCCTTCCACTTGACAAGATACTCCATATAATGCTCACCTCTTGCACTCCTACCAACTCTTTTATCCAAAATCTATGCTATCTGATCGATCTATTTCTTAAGAAACTATCATTTGACATCTGATCTATTAGTGCTACTGATATCTAATTCATGATACTCATACAAATTAGAAACATTTAATATAGGTGTTATATCCATGTCTTTACATAACTCTACCTCATATTCATTCCATGAATCAAATTTCCTCGAGATCTTACAAGGTCCAAATTTATTTATGCTCAACTTGTTATAAGTACCATTAGTAAATTGACCCTTTTGAAAGTATACCATGACTTCATCTCCTACTTTAAATTCTTTATGTCTTTTCTTTACGTTTTCTCTCTCTTATAAGCCTGATTCATTTTCTCCAAATGTTGTTTGGCTTTCTAGTTCAATAATTTCATAAGTTCTAAAAATTCATCTCTTTAAAACATCCTCTAAACATCATGATTGATGTCTCTCAACTTTTCTACTCCTTTTGGATTAGACCTTATAACAATCTCAAATAGTGTCTTCTCAATGCTCCTATTTAGTGAACTAGTATATATAAAATCTCTGCTTAATGCAAGACTAAATCCCAATTCCCTAGGTTGTCTCCAACTAAAAACCTTATAAAATTTCCTAAAATCCTATTTAAAACCTTATTCTTTCCATCATTCTATGGATGAAAAGTACAACTATACTCCAAATCAAATTTTATCTTCTTCCAAAGTTTCCTCCAAAAATAATCAACAAACTTACTATCTTGGTCTAAAACTATGGTCTTAGGTAATCCATGTGATTTCACAACCTCCTTGAAAATTAGTTCTTCCACATGCACTAAAAGTGTAGTCTTCTTACATTGTATGAAAAGTGTCATCTTATAAAATTTGTCTAAAACCATAAAAAATGAATCATGACGTCTCTGTGTTCTTGGTAAGCTAAGTATAAAATCCATGCTAATGTCCTCCCAAGGTCTTATTAGTATTGTCAAAGGTGTACACAATCCCATATTATAACTACTACCTTTTTCTACTTGACAGGCCCTACAATTCTGGAAAAAAATTATGTACATCCTTATGAATTGTGGCCAAAATTAGTTCTCACTTACTAAAGCTATTGTCTTATCAAAGGGAAAATATCATGCCAGTCCTCACCTATATTTTTCCCTAATAAGGTTGTCCCTCGTAGGACTTCTAAGTATACACAACTAATTTCCTTTCAACAAAATTTGATCCAAAATGAAATAACAGAACCACTTACTTCTATCTACAACAATAGCATCTCTGCAAGTTTTCCAAGGTTCAGTGAAGTCTGGGTCATCCTCATGTAATTCCTTTATTTCATCAAATCCAAATACTGCAATCTTAAGTTTAGTAAAAAAATTCCTTCTCCTACTCAAAGCATCAACAACTCTATCCATCTCACCACTCTTATGTTTCAACACAAATGTATAGATTTTTATAAATTTAACCTACCTTGGCTTGTCAAGTACTTCAATGCTTGATAATCAGTATAAAGTACAAACTCCTTTGGTAGAAGATAGTGTCCCCATTTCTTCAATTCTTGGACTATGGCTTAAAATTCCTAATCATACACTAAATACCTTCTTTTGTATCATTCCACTATTCACTAAAATAAGAAACATGTCTCCCTGCTTGACTTAAGACAACTCTAATTGCATTTCTACAAGCATCACAATCTATGTGGAATACCTTGTCAAAATCAAGTAAAGCCAATAATGGATGTTCTGTCACCTTTTGTTTCATCAACTCAAAAATTATTTTTGCTCCATGTGTCCATTTTAATTCTTTCATATCTCCCCACATGGTTTGAGTCATCAGCCCACAAATTGATTGAAGTTTCTAATGAACTTTCGGTAAAAGCTAGCTAACCTATAAAATGATCTTAGGGTATGTGTAGGATCATGGTATGTCAAAAAGTGGCGATGTGAAAAAGAAGTCCTAATTGATAGACTTTTTGAAAAATAACTATAAGTTTCAAACAATATAACATTTTTGAAATCTAAAATCTACATCACATTCTATGCTTCACCTAATACAATAATAATAATAAACAAATATTTCAATTTGATGAAGTTTAGAATAAGTTAAGGTGGTCAGACACAAGAGTTTTTATCTTCAGGAAAATTTGTAGTAGAAAAATCATAATTAATTATTTACTTGGAAAAAAAATACAAAAAAATATACATTACATCCAAACATGAGTCTACTATTTTTATCTATAATCTTATAAAAAAATATTATCATTCGATTTTGTTTAATGTGGTGAGACATACACCTACTTGTTATCTTTTTAGTCCTGATTGATAGACTTATTGAAAAATAGCTATAACTTTCAAACTTGATAATTTTTTTTAAATCCAAAACATGTGTCACATTCTATGATTTTCATACTACAAGAAAAATTAAAAAAAATATTCAATTTGAAAAAGTTTAGACTAAGTTAACGTGGTCAGATTTGAGAGTTTTTGTATTCTGGAAAAGTTGTAGAAGAAAAATCATAATTAATTATTTACTTGAAAATAAATTACAAAAAAATATGTGTCACATCCGGACATGAGTGTACTACTTATATCTATAATCTTGTACAAAAAAAAATGATTTTATTGTGTTTAAGGTGGTCAGGCATACACCTACTTATTTTTTCCTAAAATTTTTGTACTACTACATTAAAATTTGAAATTTTCAACATATAGAATAATTGTTTTTCAAAAAAGGCTAGTATCTTAGAAACTAAATTCAATTTTCTACAGATTCTCTTATTACATATTTTTTATATAATATTTATAACTTGTTCAATTTTTTATGTCAACTTCCCTAAACCTGATTTTCTAAATTTTCATTGCCACTTAAGGGCCTAGTTTGGCATACCATGAGCCTACACATACTCCTTACCTCTCCTATACTCTTCGGTGTAGGCCTCTCAAAAATCTATTTCAATTTCTCAAGATCCATCTTCAATCCTTGAGAAAATATTATAAATACCAAATATATCATCTCCTCCTTCATGAAAGTACACATCTTAAGGTTTATTAATAACTTCTCTTCCCTTAACCTCTACAACACTTGTCTAACATGCATCAAATTTTCCTTTATTCTCTTACTAAAAATCAAGATAACATCCAAATACACAATGACAAAATTACCAAATAATTTATTTAGGACTTCATTCATGAACCTCATGAACATAATCATTGCATTAGACAATCCAAAAGACATTACCAACCATTCATACAACCCTTCATTTTTCTTGAATGTGGTCTTACACTCATCACCTTCTAAGATTTTAATGTAATGATAACCAATTTTTAGATCTATCTTGGTTAAATATCTTGCTCCACTCAAACATTCCATGAAATCATCCATCCTTGGTAAAGGAAATGGGTACTTGATTTTGATTCAATTGATGGCTCTATAATCATTACACTTCCTCCATTTTCCATCCTTCTTAGGTTCTAAGACCCTAGGCACTACACATGGACTCAAAATTTTTCTGATCAATCCTCACTACAACAAAACTTATAATTTACTATTGATTTATTCATTTTATATTCATGTCATCTGATATGCTACTTTATTAGGAAAATTGGCACTTGGTATCAAATCCATAAAATCACTGATACTTCTTACTAGTGATAATCCATTAGAGAGATTATCTGGTATAATGTATGCATACTCATTGAGAAATCCAATGATTTTCTTAGGATGTTCTTCTACCAATACAATCTCCTTATACTCCTTTGGTACCAAATAAAAATATGTATTATCATGTTTGATGCTATCCAAGAACTTCTTGTCATCTACTAGACAAATTCTCACACTGATGCACACTTCATTCAAAAGGTGTTCCTCCAAAGGCAATAAAGTTTTCTTTATTCCATTAGAAACAATAGTGTACACATTCTTCCTACCATTATGCATATATTTTTTATCATACTTCCAAGGTCTACTAAAGAAGATATGGCATGCATCCATAAGCATAATATCAAACAAAACTTCCTAATAATACTTCCCAATCTTGAATTTGACTAGGGATTATTTTGTTACCAGCACCTTGTGTTCATCTTGAAGCCATGCAATTTGACAAGGTTTAGGATGCTTCAATCACTACAACTTAAATTTTTCAACCAACTCCTCTATACAAATATTATATGAACTACAACTATCTATCACAACATTGTACACCTTATCTTGTATCCTATATCTACTTCAGAACAAATTATTCCTTTGCAAGGGTTATTTATCTTTCTTTCCTTGGTATAGAACTCTCCAAGTTATTAAGGTTTCTCCATCCTATGCTTGATTGTTTTTCATTGGTCTAGTGGATTCCTCATTTTTTAAGGTTGTTCACCTACTTCTCTATTATCTCCTCTTAGAGTTTCTATGTTTAGATTCAAAGGCTCCGTGTCCCTCTTTTCCACATTGAAAACAAGTTCTACTAAATTTCCTTTATCACCACTACTTTTCCTTCATTGTGATAGTAACTCCTATCATTCCTCCTATAGTGTTCATGTTATCCTTATCTTTAGATCCACTCTTGCCTTGATCTACAGAAGATCTACCTCCTCTAGCATCGATACTGGATTGACCTCTATGAAATATTCCTCCTCTACCTCTTTGTCTCTATTCATGCCTTCGTTTCAAATTTATTTCAGCTGCAATGCCCAATTATAAAATTATTCTATACTTCTAATATATATCAGACTAATTGCATCCTATATTGACACCCTTAAACCATTAATGTAGTGAGAAAATTGTTCAAGTTCATCATCTACATGTCTAGACCTAATGTTCAATTTTTAAAACTCCTCATTATAACCCTTAACACTTAAGTCCTTTTGCTTCAGTTTCTACACCATCTAAAATAGATTCACTTAATACTCCTTAGTCAATAAATTATTCTTTAATTTTTTCACCATCCTATCCCAAGATTTGATCTTATCTTTTCCCCTTTTCTACTGATCTATTTGTAAATGTTCCCACCATAAGGATTCATACCCTTTCAACTTGGTACAAGAATATTTGACCTTCTTCTCCTCGCTATTTCATTCAAGTTCAAATTACTTATCCATATCCACTTTGAAATATATTAATTCATCAGAATCCAGGTTACCATAATAATTTAGTGGATTAAAATGAGGTCTCTTGTTGATATTGGTCAAGGATCTGATAAACATTTTTTCCTCTTGATTCAACTCTAGTTGATCTTCATTTTTCTCTGCCACCCTAACCTGATTTTGTTCATTTCATTCGTCATCACTTACATCTTGAATGTATTTCCCTCTCCTCTAAGTTGTTTCCACCACTTTCAATCTAGCAGCAATTTGTCTCAACATATCTATGACAATTGGATCTGCATTCCCTACTCCTCCTCTAGCATTTATTCTAGCCATCTTCACAATTTTCAGTAGCTCTAGGTTAGATCCTCTCTTTCACCACCTGACAAGGAAGTTATAGGTTAAAAAAACTTTCTCTAATACCACCTAATTTATTCAAGGACAATGGTTACCCATAGAGTCAAATGAATCCTTGCAGCAAGAATCAAACAACAGAAGCCCAAGAGGAAGAAAAGGAAATGAATGCAAGGAAAACCTATTTATTATCTCATAATCAATTATAGAAACTTCTACAAGAAGAAATACATTCCAAGAAAAAATTCCCAATCAAAATCTTCAATAGGGTCTCTTTTTATATAATCTAAAAGTAAACGTAGCTACATGGACCTTATCTAGAAAATTTCTTCTATAAGATCTATAAGATTAGGTCTTACAAAATTCTCAACTGCTCTTCTATTTATACTCGATTCTACATTCTTCTTGATAATATGAAGAATAAATTACAAAGCTTATAAAGCTTTAACAAATGTCATGTCAACCTATAAAGATTACATTTCCTAAGGCAAAGAAAATGTATTACAACAAGTAGGTGAGCACATAAAATAGTAAGGATCCTTCTCCAATGAATGGAACATGAATCATAATCCCTCAAGTCAGTCAGACAAAGATATTACATTGTCGATAAATGATTTTTTAAGCTTCTTCAATTAGAAAAAAATCCCATCATATTGGAAACACAAGACTAGCTAGAAAACATGAAGGGAAAGAAAGTCCCGCCAAGAATCGGTGATATCTCATGAAAGGAGAAACCCCAAGATGTGCAATCCTAGGAAAACATTTAGCATGAGGTCACAAATAGTTTATACGGATCACAAGAGAAAATAATATGAATTGGTCGATCATAGAAATAAAAATTGGGATTGATAAAACTAGAAAATAGGATTACAAATATTTATGGTTGATGCAAGATCGCAAGGAACCTAAGATACTCCCACATCAAATAGTGATGGAAATTTTGAGACCCCAAAGGAGAGCCATTCCCTCCACCTAGTTCATAATGCAATTCTTTAAGTGGACAATAAAAGATGCAATCAAATTATCTATATGGTCTCTTATGACCCCTCCTCTATCCTTTACACTCGAATCAACAACACCATCAAAATTTATATTTTTCCAATATAGATGCAGGGGTTTCCAAGCTATATTATATCTAGCCATTTTTTAGGAATTATCATATTTATGAAAACCCTAAGGGAATCCAATATTGTACAACTCATCTATCCATAGCTTAAGGAGGGGATCTTGGGTTTTTCCAATTGGTAACTGAGATGTTTTCTAGTAATAGGTTTTTTGAAAGAGAGGAAAAAATTATCTGTAGATAGAGATTTATCCTTGAAAATCCTATTATTTCTCTCTTTCTAGATGCTTCAACAAATATGATGAGGCATCTTCCTCCAAATTTTTTGAGTGAGAGATTAATTTGAGGGGGGGGGGGGAATGAACTATTGAATGTCCTACCCAAAGATGCACTAAATTCTAAATTTGTAGATGACATTCTCCTAGATGTGGAAAGAAAACTGGAAATAAATGAGTAAATGGTTGATAGTTTCCCTAGCCTTTTTACACAATACACACCTATTGGTAAAGTAGAAACCTCTCTTTATGAGAGTTCCATGTTTCAAAATTTTCCCATGCATCACAACCCACTAAAAGAAATTGATTTTTGGAATTAGCTATGAGTTCTAGAATTTTTTCTTGTAGCTTGGATCACACTAGTCCTTAATCAATAGATTGTAAGCCTTTTTAATAATGAAAGTATTTCAATGGTTCAAAGTCCAAATGACTTTTCCTGATATAGAAAACATTAGTATCCTCAAACCTTCCAAGATAGATAAAATGTCTCCAATTCTGGTAGAAAAGTTAGGGCTATCCCTAAAGTACAGAGAAAGGCATTTTTCTCTAGGGTCCATATAATCCACAATGTACTCTCCAATTCTATTCTTTAGTCTATTATTCAAAAGAGAGAAATTGATAATCTACAACTGATTGAATATATTGATGAACAAAATTGATAAATGAAAGACATTGATTTGAGATCATCGAGCTACTAAAGTGTTATGTAAGGCAATTAAATCATTCAATATGTATTGCCATTGATGTCAACTAGTTTTGACTATAATTATCATGATGGTTACAAATATAAAAAGAATAAAAATGGTAAAGGAATGAGATATCTAGATATGAAGATGAGATAGATATGGAGATATGGCTAAGGTATACATTGGGTAAATTATTGATGAGTCTATGGCATCATTTTGTTGACTTGATTGTATTACATGAATTTTTTATGTATTGAAGATCATAATTGAACAAGTTTATGTGGTCAGTAATTGAATATTTTTGTATATAAAGAGCTAGTGTAGTGTATACTGAGTAATAGTAATAAATAAGTTAGTATTCATTGACACATTTTGTATTAACTGAGTGAGAGGAACAATTAAATTTTATAACAACTAATTGAATTGATGAGCTGGCACTACTTATGATTCTGAGGTAAAAGAGAAAGTTTGTTATGATGTTCTAATGCCTGAAAAAATTCTAGATTGATTGAATGCAGAAGGATGAAAAGTGTTATAGACACATCTTCCAAGGAATTTTGAAGTAGAAAAATGAATGATGGAGATTAAGAGGCTAAATCTAATGGATGAGAAGAAAACGGTTTATGATGTCTATTTAAAGAGACATGAGATTCATTATTGAGTTTAAAGCTTATTGACACTACATGAGAAATCATGTGAAAGGACTATTTTCATGCACTACTGATCAAACTGGTTATAGACATAACAAAGAAGAATTGTAGGCATTACCGAGCGTCATGGTATTATTCACCAAGCTGAATATGTTGAAGGATATGAAGGATTGGAGTGATTACTAATCAGAGGAGGTATTTTGAGCTTAGCGTAGATCTAAAAATCTACAAATATTAGTTTTATTTGATTCAGATCATTACTATATCAGTTTAGCCATTATTACAACTAAATCTCTTAACCAAGTGGACTTAACAATCTTATTTGTATTTAAATATGAAATTCCATGAATGTTGTTGGTTTTCTTGTTGACCCCATAGTGAATTCTGGTCAAGAGTTAACTATTAGTGATAAATTATTTAACCATGTCACACCTCATATTGTCCATTGTAACCTTTAATAGGGTTTTATCCTAACCAAACTCACTTTAGAAGAGTGAAATATTTTGGGTTACCTGGTCCCAGGTGGTTTTTCCCTTAGCAGGGTTTCCACATTAAACTATATGTTATGTGTATTTGACGTGATTGAATTATTTTTTTAGTTTACACATTTCATATCTAGATTAATTGGTAATCATAGTATTGAATTGACTATCAATCGGTAGATGAACATAAAGTTATTGTTGATAGCTTACTGAGTTGATTATTTGTTTAAAATTTTTTGATCATATACATTTGGGAGTTTTGGACTGTAGGATAACTGGAATGAACTAATTCACCTCCCCTTCTCAGTTATCTAATAGTTGGTATTAGAGCACATTGGTTTCTTGGAAGGAAATTTGAAAGGACTTGAGCTAAAGATCATAGGATGTATAAGGGAGAGGTTCCAAAGCGGAACAAAGATAACTTCTTGACATGGAAAAGTAGAATGAGGTTGCATATATCTAGAATTGGAGAATCTGCAGTATTTAACCTAGACAATGCTTACATTCAACCATCTATTCGACCTTTGACTATTGATCATCTGAGAGATAGACATCAACATTTTATGCACTCTAAAATGGTCGCCTAGACTTTGGGCCCCCATTCAACAATTTATCAAATCCCTGAATCAATATTTTCAAAAAACAACATTTTTCAAATTAAATCAATTTCCTTGATCAAATCCTATTTTATCATTTTCAATTATTTTCCATGGGCTAACCATTTTATCCTCAGTATTTATTTATTTAAAAGGAATTCCCTCCCCTTTTATTAAATAAAAATCCCCCACTTTTTATCTCATCCTAAGTTGCACAAATAAAGCATTATTCTTATTTTATAAAAAGAAGAAAAGGGATTTTTGTCTCATATGGACACAAAAGTCAACTATTATTTTCTCATTGGAGGATATTTGTGCACTTGGATTGCTCTTCTTTCAAACTGCACCCTTGATTAAATCATTTTCCTCTTAATCTCTGTGGTCCATTCCTTTTCAATTCCTTTAAAAGGAGAGCTCTTTTCTCATTCTAGGATCCCAACTTTGAATACTAATCTTATGCTGTAGAATTTCTTGGAGACTTTGGAGCTTTAGAGATAATTCTTTCATTCTAGTTTCATTCTTGCATCATATCTTTCATGGCATCTAGCTTAGTTTCCTTTATGCTCTAGATTAGCTCACATAGCTTAATTAGTAAGGTTTTGTAACACTTCTATCTTTCATTTTCATAGCTTAGCTTGCATCTTAATTCTTAGCATAGTTGCATTGCATTACATTTCCATTCTTGATTCTTGAAGATATTGGCATTCTTTTCCTTGTCTCTTTGAATCTCCCATTGTGTGGTTTACTAGCAAGGTTGCATGCTTCAATAGCTCTAGCTGATAGAACCATCAACATCCTTGTGAATCCATGCCTAGGGAGCTCTAGGTCACTTTCTCAAGGTTTCCCATTCATGGATTCCCTTGGAAGTAATGACTTACAGAAGTGCACTATTTAGTGTGTACATTTTTGGCCCCCACCATGGGGCAGAACACTCTGGTTTTGCCTTTCTTTTTATCCATTTCTGTCATTTTTTCATCATCATTTTAGCTTTCTATTTCAGCTCTCTATCTTTCTAACAGAATTATCGTGTGATAGTTTTCCAGTGTCGTGCGATAGTTTCTTGAAAACTAGTGTGATACTTTACCAATTAAAGTATCACATGCCTTTGTAGAATCTGTCACACTATTGTTTTGTTCTCTGTCGCATGCTGATATTGTGAACTATCACATAGGGATAAAGTATCATAGCCGTATATAGAGAAGTATCGTATGACTCTTTCTCTAATAGAAATATCGCCCAGGCCTAGTAGTGAGTACTTTTTGTCTTTTCTTTGCAAGATTTAATTGGTTTGCTTTAGATTTCTGACTTGTGGTGGTAGAACAGAGTTTGGTTTGCAGATTTCATTTGGTTTTGATGTGCTAACCCTTGTAGGTTCTCTCATTGCTTAAATATTTTCTTAAAAGAATGCATGTCAAAGATCCAAATGCAGAAGGGCTACTAATGGTTTTTGCAGGGCTGCCCAAAGCATAAAAACCAATCAAGTGCTTATTTAAATGCTTTCTTTTTTAGTGCAAAATTTACTAGTTGTTTCTTTTCATAGGCACTTAATATCTTGTTGTAGGAATCTTTGGGTGGTAGGAGAGTATGATCTTCACCCTTGTGGTGAAATAGAAATCTTGACCCATCTTTGGATTTTGAAAGCAAGATGGTAATTGAACCTTTTCTTGGTGTGTTTGGAAAAAAAATTTGAGCTAGGAGAATATGCTCTTCACCCTTGAGGTGAAATAGAAATCCTGAAACTCAAAGGTTGATCCGCTCTTTGTTTAGTTTTTTTTTAATCCTTTAGTGGGTCTGCACTTGATCAATCAAGAGGAATGACCAAGTGGGGATAAGCTTTTTGCCGTTTATTCTAACCAACTATAAACTCAAGGCTATCAAGGACACAAAACATTGGTAGACGTAATAATTGTCTTCACTTGATGTGAGTACTTGTGGGATTGTGACCATGAGGAAAAGGTTGATCAAGAATGCTTAAGGTACTCTTGTGGCTGTAAGGTCCATTACTTGCCACAAGGTAAGGAGTTCCTTTCGGAAGTAAGAGAAGTATTATGAATGGAATCCCTTGCTAAGAACCACAAATAGAAGCCACCCTATTTTTCCTCTTAGCTTCTTGGTGCAAGAATTGATCCTAGTAGACTAACCCAGATCACCCCAAGATTACTCACCATCTGTGTTCCTTTGGTTGTGTCATTGGAACTTCCATGACAAAGCCAATATCTATTGTGGCTAACCACTTTGTGTGAGACAATTGAGCATCAAGTGTGGGCCAAGTTGTTAAGTATTGAGCCATTGTCTTTTTAGGCTAGTAAGTGCTTGAAGTGTTCTCATTGTGATCTACCCATGTAAATGTTCTCAAACATCAAACATCACGGTATCATTCATAGGATTTTATTGCTTTGATATCACAATTGCTTGTCTTGGCAAGCTTTCTTTTTCCCTTGTGCAAGTGTTTTATGACATGTTTGGTCACCTACTATTTGCAAACTTGTCTGATTACTGCTATTACTATCCTTGAAACCAAGAAATTATACTTGCAACCTACAACATTGACCATATTTCTTTCAAAATTGAGTTTTTGACGTTCACTGGTCAAGAGTTGTACGATACTAAAACATCATCGCACACCCTCCTGAGAATTGTCATGTGATATATCATTTCTGATTTTTCATCACCTGCATACTATAAACTTTGTCGCATTACCTACCTAGATTCTATCATACTACCTTATAAAAACTATCATCCTACTAAATTGTATTGTCCTACTATTCTAAGAACTATCACACAAGTCATTTTGTTGTCTCTTTATTGTCTGTCATTAGAAGCTGATCCTTGTCATTTTCCAATCTTCCTTGGTCGGTTCAAGTTAGAACCTAGGTGCTATGACATGTTGCTCAATATCCAAATGAACTCAAATGGTATCCATTTGCACAAAATTACTCTTGGTCTTCTTTCTTTCACATCTTCCATATCTTCCTAGTCTCCCATTTTCATCCTTTCTCTTCTTCCTTCATGCTTCTTCCTCTTCTCCCTAAACTCTGCACTTCTTTTTGATTCTTTTGCTCTTATTATCTCTAGTCATACCTTCTTCTATTCATCTCTTTTGTCACTTCCATGTTTGAATCCTCCTCTTCCAGAACCATGATTTTCAACTATCTTGTTATGGAACCTCTCTTGAAAATAGATGATCTCAAACTCATTTCTCAATTTGAAGTGTTTTATTCCTCTGATACTCCTTATAGATATTGCATGGGTGATAAACTTAAGGAAAAAATAACAAAAAAGATGAATGAATCAGATGCCTTTGCTAGGATCATAGACATGATCATGTCACAACCTCCTTCTTCCAAACATTTCTCATCTTCTAATTCTTTTCATCCTTCCTCATCTTCCAAGTCTTATCATGACTCTTCTAGACATTATGCACATTCCTCATTATCCAAGTCTTCTTCCTCCACTAGGTCTTCATTTTCCTCTTCTTCACAATCTCATTCCTCTTCTACTTCTCCCAAGAGTATTACTTCTCTTTTCAAGACATACCATAATGAGCAACGTGACAATCCTTATGATACTTCTTCCACAAAAAGTCATTCACCTATGTTTGATGACTATGAAGACTATGATGATGGATAATGTAGTGATACCTATGAAACCTCTATTCCTAAGAGTCCTCCTCATCATGTGCTCATGCTTACTAGAAATGGGACATCACATTTGATAGATTGTGATGGTGATCCATATGATTCTAATTTTGAACAAGACTTTGATGATTTCTGCCAACAATACCTAGATGAAACATCCACTTCTATTGAGGAATATAAAATGTACTGCATAGATATGAAGCATAAATATCATAAGAATTTTTCCTCTAAGAACTCTCTTGCTGAAAATAAAGATTATACTCTCAAGAAAGATTATGTTAATGATGGGCCTTCGTCTTGTGATGGTTCCCTATCATCCCCTACTTCCTCCAATACCCATACATTTCCTAAAGCTTATGAGTCTTCCAAATCTTTCACAAATCCTTCATCCAACAAAGATCCTAATACTTTTCATGTGGTTCCCTATAGTTATCCTCAAGGGATACCTCTTACAGAAACTCAAGCTAACCTTCACTTGGCTGCAAATACTTTCAATAATGCAAAACCTAAAGAGCCTAAGCCTTTATGCGCTATAATGCCTACTTCAGCTAGTCCTTCACTATCTCTTCCAAAGTCTTCCTTGTCCTTAGAAGTAGCTCCATGTCAAGAGGACTCTAAAAATAAAGAAAAGAACATAAAGAAAGATCAAGATCAAGAACCCTATGGTGAAAACCACTCCCTTGTGGCACCTTGGATAAGTACTATGATGAAAACTGGCAATCAAGCATCATACGTAGTTCTTCTACATATTTCATCCATTATATCTTCTCTCTTTGATCTTTGTAATGTTGACCGATACACAAACATTTGGCTATCTTGTGAGCTATCTTACAATGATCTTACTTTCATTCCATTCATGTTTAGCCTTCATATTTATTTTCCTCCATTCATTCTATCCTTTCACTATCCTTTTCCCCTTTAGTCTTGATCTATTAAAAAAGAGTAAAACACGATGCTATAAAGGCTCTAGACATGTCTTCTCCTTTGGACTACATCCTTTCCTTCTTTTACATTACGCTTTTGTGACTTATCCTATGCTGACCTTTCATTGCTTATCCAAATGTGCTTTGCATGACATTTTTTTCCCTAGCTTGGGTACTCTTGAGGAGTTTTCCATTGAGGATTTCTTCCCTTCATTCTCATTCATTCTCTTGTCTTCCATCTCTTCCACTAGCTTGCTATTCCCTCTTATCCTCCACCTTGCTAGAAATTGGGACTACATGATGTGATTTTGCTTGGGAGTTTGATGCCCATTCTATCTGGGGGCATCCTTTGTACATGCTTATTGATCCTGAAAAAATTCCAAAAAAATTCATATATGATGCTAAGAAAATCCTAAAAAGCATATAAAGTCCTGAAATTTTTTTTTTAAAAAAAATATTAAAAAAAATAGAAAAAGTGCCTTGGTGAAAACCCAGAAACAGGTGCCTTGGTAGCAAAAATACAAAAAAATTAAAAAAATTGCAAAAAAATCTCCAAGTGGTGAAAACCTGGAAACATGCGCTACTTGAGGCCTTTACACCCTTGTTTCTTAGCATGCGTCCTCGACACTTAGCCTTTCTCCATCATGCCTTGACCTTGTTGCCTTGGTTTGGAATTGGTCTTTGTCTTCATCTAGGGGCATACTATGTTAGCTTTGGTCTCTAGGATGCGTTGGTCTTTGGGACATCTTGCAAATGGTGTTTTTCAACACCACCCTAAACTGTGTTTTTCAACACTACCCTAGCGTCAAGTGTTTCTAAACACTTATCAAATATCTTACCCGCAGTCTAGCATGATATGCTATTTCTCACTCACAGATGTGATACTCAAAGTTTGACTCTATGACCTACACACACGCACTTAAACACTCAACTCACTGAGACTTGTTTGAATTTATCTCTTTGTGTGCTATCTTTGATGAGTGTTCTCTCCCTAATAGTTTTCGATGATGCAGAGCTAGAAGACTGGGGGCACGAGGACATGTTTTATTTCTTTTTCTACTTGTGAGTATATTTGGTTGGTCCTAACTATCATTAGCATTTATGCTTGTTCCACTTGACATTAGGGTCTATAAGGTATTATCCTTGACTATTTTTTCAAGTCCATACTTATAGCCATCTTTACTTTCCTTGTGTCTCGATGCGAGTATAATCTTGCCATATTAAACTTAGGAAGTCTCACTACACTAGTCATCTTAACCTATATGTCTTTGATGCTTAGGTGGGATTCCCACATATCTATCTAATATAGATCATATTCAAATTCACATAGTCATACTAGTGTGTATTGTATGATCTTGTGACACTACCAATAATGCTCGATGATGAATATTAGAGTCTAAAAGCTTTGTGACCTTGCAAGTAAACTACTTTTTCATAGCAGCTTGCATTTTTAAGTTCATGTTAGATTAGTTTTGCATCTTGCATATGGAGAGAGCTCTCCTTTCATCTTTCATAGACTTGTTAATCAACTGTGTTCATATTTTGCTTCTTCTTGATCATGTCTTTCACTTCTTGTCTATAGCATTTTGACTTTTTGACCAATTTTCAAAACATCTCAAAATTTTGCAAAAATTACACCCCTGGCTAATTTTGACGTCTTGGATCCATTTTCGGTATCAAAATCAAAATTCAAGTTCATCTTGATAGTAAAAATCACCTTTCAAACTTTCCTCTTCTTTTGCACAGTTGGCTAACCAATTTAGGCCTAATCCTTTGATCTTTGTTGGGGCATCTTCATTTCTTCATCCCCATCCCTTTCAAACTTCTAGTCTTTCATTCATTTTCATTCACTTCATCTCTCTAAAATTTTGACTTCATTTTATCCTATATCTTTCTTAGTCAAACCTAGTCAAATTGGGGCATGTCTTCACTACTTGATGGTTATCCTATCATCTTTCACCTTTGATTATGATTCCTAGTAATTTGATTAAATTTATCAATTTATCATTTCTCCTCTACCTGATTTCAATTTAGATTCTGAGGGGGAAGTACCTATCATCTTCAATCCTTGATTTAGCTTATCAATCAAACCTTGCTTGAGATTCTTATCTTTTATTTGAGACTTGACATTCTACTATTTATAGGTATGTTGGTCTTGTCTTTTAGCTTATCTTTGTTAGCTTATGCTTATCTTTGTCTTGATATGTTCCCATCCGTCGAACACACATCTGGGTTGTTTCGTGATCCCAAATCAATCTCACATTTCAATTCCATTCTTTGACCACATGTGATCCCAAATCGATCACACATTTTTCAAAGAGGGCCAAATGTATGCACCCTAAAATGGTCACCTAGACTTTGGGCCCCCATTCAACAATTTATCAAATCCTTGAATCAATATTTTCAAAAATCAACATTTTTCAAATTAAATCAATTTCCTTGATCAAATCCTATTTTATCATTTTTTATTATTTTCCATGGGCTAACCATTTTATCCTAAGTCTTTATTTATTTAAAAGGAATTCCCTCCCCTTTTATTAAATAAAAATCCCCCACTTTTCATCTTATCCTAAGTTGTACAAATAAAGCATTATTCTTATTTTATAAAAAGAAGAAAAGGTCTTTTTGTCTCATATGGACACAAAAGTCAACTCTTATTTTCTCATTAGAGGATATTTGTGCACATGGATTGCTCCTCTTTCAAGCTCCATCCTTGATTAAATCTTTTGCCTCTTAATCTCCATGGTCCATTCCTTTTCATTTCCTTTAAAAGGAGATCTCTTTTCTCATTCTAGGATCCCAACTTTGAATACTAATCTTATGCTGCAGGATTTCTTGGAGACTTTGGAGCTTTGGAGATCATTCTTTCATTCTAGTTTCATTCTTTCATCATAGCTTAGTTTCCTTTATGCTCTAGATTAGCTCACATAGCTTAATTAGTAAGGTTTTGTAACACTTCTATCTTTCATTTTCATAGCTTAGCTTGCATCTTCATTCTTAGCATAGTTACATTGCATTGCATTTCCATTCTTGATTCTTGAAGATATTGGTATTCTTTCCCTTGTCTCTTTGAATCTCCCATTGTGTGGTTTACTAGCAAGGTTGCATGCTTCAATAGCTCTAGCTGAGAGCACCATCATCATCCTTGTGACTCAATGCCTAGGGAGCTCTAGGTCACTTTCTCAAGGTTTCCCATTCATGAATTCCCTTTGAAGTAATTACTTAGAGAAGTGCACTATTTAGTGTGTACACACATAACATGACAATGATAGAGATTTTTGATGCCTTATAAGATGCATAATTTGAAGATATCAAATCTTGTACTTCAACAAGAGAAATATGGGACAAACTTACGTTGGTCTACTAAATCAAGGAGGTTGTCAATGCTATCCGAGGAGTAAGAGGTCTTATTGATGGAGACACTTTTGTGAGTAAAATTCTTAGAACCTTGCTACCTTTCTATGCTATTAGAATCTCTGCAATTCATGAAATAAGATCTGCACCAAGTAATGTTCTTACACTTGATGGCCTATCTGATAAATTGACTACTTTTGAGGTGAATAACTATGATAATCATATTGTACCAAGTGTTGAGTCTACATTTATGTTATCTTTGAAAATTGGAAAATCAAGCGGTAAACATAGGGTAAGAAATAGGAGTGACAATGATAGTGATGAAGATGAACTTGATGAACTTGAAGCACTTATGGCTAGAAGGCTGCAGAGAGGTAAAGGAAGGTATAAAGATAAATTACCTCTGGTATTTTTTCACTATAAATAAATTGGTCATATTGTAGCAAGATGTCCTAATAGAAAAGATGATGACAAAGAGAATGACCGATCTGGTGAAAGAAAGTATGAAAGAAGAGATAATTGAGATCGTAGAGGCAATTGACACTATGATAGAAGAAACAACTGAGACTACAAAGACAAAGGAAAAAAGGCATGTTACCTTGTTGGAGATGATGATGATGACACCAACACCGACACTAATGAAGTAATGTGGTATTCCTAGCTTTGAAAGAAGATTCATCAAAAGAAGAAGAAATTTATGTAGAAACAACACTTATTTCTAAAGTTAGCAAAAATGATACATGGATTATTGATAGTGGTTGTACACATGATATGATTGGTGATGAGGAAAATTTTGAATACCTTGAATACTATAATGGAGGGTTTGTTAAAATGGTAAATGATACACCTTGTCTAGCAAAAGGAAAAGGATCTATCATGTTGAACAATAAGATCAAATGTGAAAATGCATATTGGGTGAAGGGACATAACTATAACTTGTCAAGTGTAGCACAGTTGAATAACTTAGGTCACCGAGTTGCATTTGAAAGTAGGAAGGTGAAGATATATGATGAAATAGGAAATTTGGTCGGTACTGGTGAACAATCTAAAGGTAATCTATTATATCTTGACAATGTTGAAACTTCTTGTTTAATGGCTAGAATTGAAGATGTGTGGTTTTGGCATAAAAGGTTATGTCATGTGAATTTTGACATGGTTAAGATCAGTAAGAAAAGAAAATTTAGATGTTTAGCAAGCTTATATAAACCTGACCATGTCATGTGTAACCAATGTCAAATGGGAAAAATGTCAAAATCTAGTTTCAAGAGAAAGATATATTTATCTAAAGCTATTTTGGAGTTGGTTGATATCGACTTGTGTGGTCCTATGAGAAATAAGAGTTATTATGGTGACATATACTTTATTTGGGTATGTGCAAGATCATGAGGGGCCAAACTATGTCCTTAAGTGGCAATGAAAAATCAGCAAATCAAAGTTAGTCAACTTGACGTGAAAATTTCAACTAGCTATGAACCTAATATCAAAAAGTTGTAAGAATAGAATATATAGAAAATTGAATGTAGTTTCTAAAATAATAGGTCTTTTTTGAGAAAAATTTAGTATTATTGGTGAGAAGTATAGATTTCAATGCAGCAGTACAAAAATTTCAGGAAAAAAATAAGAAGTAGGTGTATGTCTGACCACCTTAATCATCATAAAATGATAATATTTTATTACAAGATTTTATATATAAGTAGTAGACTTATGCTTGGATGTGAAACATATTTTTTTGTAATTTAATTCCAAAAAAAAATTAATTATGAATTTTTTCCTACAATGTTTTCAGAATAAAAAACTCTGGTGTCTGACCACCTTAACTCATTCAAAACTTTACAAAATTCAAAAAAAAAAAAAATTTCCTTATTGTAGGCGAAGCATAGAATGTGACACATTTTTTAGATTTCAAAAATGTTATACCTCTGAAAGTTATAGTCATTTTTCAATCAATATATAAATCAACACTTTAGAGGTAGCTCAATTAGAAAATAACTAATAATTACTTACCGAATTCAAAATTTGACAGAAATTATATCGATAGAAAGCTGATAATCTCCTTAAGATACCCTTTTCATTTTATCAAATTTGGGTGAAAAATAGTCATCAGCTACATTGTCAAAGTTTTGAACTGACATTGCCACTTTTTGGCCCCTCATGATCTTGCACATACCCATTTTGTTTGTTGATGACTACTCTAGGATGATGATTGTTATGTTTTTGAAAGATAAATCTTAATCTTTTAAAATGTTTAAATGGTATAAAGCTAAAGTGAACAAGGGAAGTGGAAAAGATTTAAAATTCTTAAGATCTGATAAAGGAGGTGAGTTTATTTCTGATGAACTCACTAACTTTTGTAATGATCATGGAATCAAAAGGAAGGTTTCTGCACCGAGAACACCACAACAAAATGGAATTGTTGAAAGGAGGAATAAATCCATAGTTGATTGTGCTAGAACACTAATGATTGAAAAATATGTTGCACAAATGTACTAGTGAGAAGTTGTTAGCACTCCCATATACACATTGAACCAAGTATAAGTGAAGAAAGATTCAAACAAGACACCTTATGAGTTATGGTTTGGGTACACACCTAATGTAAGTTATTTCATAATTTTTGGAAGTATATGTTACATTCTGAAAGATAATAGAAATAGAAAATTTTATTCTAAAGATAAAGGAATATTCTTAGGATATTCTACTAAGAGAAAATCTTACAAATGTTTGAAAAAGGTTTCTAACAAAATGATTGAAAGTTCTAATGTGAGAGTTCAAGAGTTTTTGGAGAAAAATGATGAAGAAAGAAGGAAAGAACTAGAAGACTATGATAGATATACATTCAATGAGTTGCCTGACCCTCTACCTAAGCATTAGGTAGAAGCTACTAAGAAATAGGATAAAGACACCGAGTATTAGCCTATAGAGACTGAGAATCAAGTAATTTCTCCCAAGGAAGAAATTGATCCCACACCAACTGATGAACAAAGAAGAGAACAAGTGTTACCAAAATTTGTGAGAAGACACCAACCACATAATCATATTATTGGATACAAGAAATTTGGCATGATGACATGAAGTAAGTTGAGATAGAGCACATGTTTAGTTTGTTAATTTAAACCTAAAAATGTTAGGGATGCACTTGAGAATGAGGAATGGATTAAAAAGCCATGAATGAAGAAATTGAGTAGATAGAGAAAAAAAAAACATGGACATTGGTACCAAGACTGGGTGATAACAATGTTATTGAAACCAAATGGATATTTAGAAATGAGTTGAATGAGAATGGTGAAGTCAATAAGAATAAAGCAAGACTTGTTTGTAAAGGGTATGCACAAGAATAATGTATTGATTATGGTGAATTTTTTTCACCAATTGCTAGACTTGAAGGAGGTAGAATACTACTTGCATATGCTGCACACAAAGGATTTAAAGTATATCAAATGGATGTTAAATCTACATTTTTTAATTGAATAATTGAGGAAGAGGTTTATATTGAACAACCTAAAAGTTTTGTTGATTTGAATAAGAAGAAAATGCTATGTAAATTACACAAAGCATTGTATGGACTAAAACAAGCACCGAGAGAATGGTATGAAAGATTGCATACATATCTTATTGGTATTGATTTTGTAAGAACAAGTGACAATAGAAATTTTTATTTGAAAGGAGAAAATGATGACAAGATTTTCGTTGCTGAAATATTTGTTGATGATATTATATTTGGAGGACGTGATAATCTTTGCAAATATTTTTCTACTGAAATGAGAAAGGAATTTGAAATGTCAATGTTTGGAGAGATTAAATTCTTTATAGGTTTGCAAATTCTACAACAAAATGAAGGGATATTCATACAATCAAAGTACATCAAAGAAGTGTTGAAGACTTTTGGAATGGAAGATTTAAAACCGATAGGTACACCAATGCTCACAAGATGAAAATTAACAAAGGATGATTAGTCAACCAAGGTAAATTAAACATTATACAGATCTATGATTGGTAAAATGATGTATGTTGTGCATAGTAGACCTAATATTGCACATGATGTTGGGATTGTAAAAAGAGTTTATTCTAATCCTAAGGGATCACATATGACTATTGTTAAGAGGATTCTGAGATAATTGAAGAACATAGAGAATTATGGTTTATGGTACAAGAAACAAGGCAATTTTGAACTACAAGTTTACACCTATACAGATTGGGTTGGAAATATTGATGACCGGAAGAGCATAATCAGTGGAGCATTCTTTTTGGGAGAAAGGTTAGTTACTTGGATAAGTAAGAAACAAGCATGTATTTCTTAGTCTACTGCTAAAGAAAAATATGTTTCTTTTTCTTCTAATTGTTCAAATATTGCATGGATAAAATAAATTTTGAAAGGGATGAATGAAGAGATCACTAATCTAGTGATTATATATTGTGAAAACATAAGTTCTATAAACATTTCAAAGAATTTGATGATGCATGCTAAGAAAAATCATATATCTATTAAGTATCACTATTTGAAGGAACAAGTACAAGAAAAGAAAGTGAAAGTAGAGTTTGTGAAATCTAAAGAACAACTTGCAGACATATTTACTAAACCCTTATAGGAGGATACATTTGATGCATATTGTTCACACTTTAGGTTTCCTAAGTTTGCAAAAGCTAGAACAAGAACACTATTTTTTTATTACTGTAGATCTCTATAATTTTGTTGACTATTAGTGACTCACACTTAGTCATTATCTAGGCAATGATGGTCATTCATCACTACGACCGAGTCATTATGTATAGGCCAAACTATGTACTATATACTTCCCGAGTAGTAGTGACTACTGAGTAAACCAATGGTCACTATGTATTTTTGGTGGATGAGTTAAGTTTTTGTCGAGCTATGTAAGCAATGATCTTACCGACTAACAAAGATATCAACATATGTTGAGTACAGTGAATGTTGCGTATCATGAACAACATTTGTTGAGTTAACTAGGAATGACATATGAGTTTTTTATGTCACAGTGATCGAGGTAAAATGTTTTGGCTGACATTCATGTTTTGTATTTTGTTTGTTGAGTAAGTCATAGAGGTTATTACGCACCTATGTTGTAATCATTGATCCCTATGTAACGCTAAAATCCAATCAGAAATTAGTCAAGCTTAAGTGGTAAAAGGAGTTAATTTGAACCCTAGATCTTCAATTTTGAAGTTGTTTTAGTTCTCTAGATAAGGATAAGATCTAAACCCTAAAATGTGTTAAGTGAGAGAATGTGAAGGGAATGAAGGAATAATCATAGTTCACATTCAGATAGAGTTGAGTGACCAAGTCAAGTAGTGAAGGATAGAACAGAGATAAAATTGATAGAAGAGATCAAGAAAATACTGTAAGGAGAAGATCTATTATCAACATATAGTGCAAACCAAAGGATCAGGTACTAAGACATTCTAACAAGTGTATCAAGGTAAATCTCTTAACTTATTGGTTTTAACAAACCTATTGTAATCTCTTAACTGAGTGCTTACTTTGGTGTAAGTTTCATATTCCTTTAACAAGGTAGATTGTATAAGTCTTTTAGCTCTTAACAGGGTAGACCCCTCACAAGGTAGATCATATTTTGATCAAATTTTCTAAGCCCTAATAGGTAAACTTATTACTATCATAGTCAAAATTTTTGGGTGTCATCGCCACCCCCATTTTTACCTTTCAAGGGTTTCTGGGTAACCAAAATTATGGTGTTATGAGTACTTTCATGAATGATGTTTAGTTTACTAGTTACTTTGTTTTGATAAAATTTTGTTGATGCTATGAAAAAGTTTTATGAAATGTTAATATGGATTATTAGGTGATATTTGATTCACCCCCCCTACCCCCCCCCCCCCCCCCCCCTCTCTCAGTATCACATTTCCCAACTATACTTCCAACAATTGGTATTAGAGCTCAAAGGTTTCTCTTAGCAAGTCTAACCACTTGAGGAAATAGATCTTAAGATGAAAGTTTATAAGCTGGGAAAGGTTATAGAGAATCAGAAGATTGATGTACATTTGGCATTACAAAAATTGGAAGAAGCTAGAGGTGAACTGAAGAAATCCTTGAGCAAGAGAAGAGAAATTGCTATTCAAAAAAATGATTCACAATATCAAGAAGAAGATACCACTAGACTATTTGACAATGGGAACTTTGCATAAAGTGACAAAGCCATAAAAGAGCTACTACAAAAAAACACCATACTAAATATGACATAAGAAATCTAAAGAGAGAACAAGAAATTCAATCTATCAGACTCTATGAAATAGTTGAACAAAAAAATAAAGTTGAAGAAACCAAGACAATGGCTGAAGAAGACAAAAGAAAAATATCAATGAGACTAGATGAAAGGACAAGTGACATGCAAAGGTTGACCAACAATCAACTAGACATGGTAAATCATTTGCTGCTGGTTAATCAAGAGTTGGGTGGGAAAGATATGGAAATCAACAATCTAAGATCTGAAAAATGATAAACTTAGGAATGAACTAAGATCTAAAAAGGAAATTAAT
Organism: Chamaecyparis obtusa; assembly: GCA_027943335.1. Taxonomy (NCBI): domain Eukaryota; kingdom Viridiplantae; phylum Streptophyta; class Pinopsida; order Cupressales; family Cupressaceae; genus Chamaecyparis; species Chamaecyparis obtusa. The sequence goes on from BSBK01009484.1 coordinate 64,699, forward strand.
GAAAGGATGAACAAACCAAATGAAGCTTCAAAATACTTCGAAGATTTTTTAAGGTTAGCTAGAAGATCTGGTGATAGATCTAGACTTGGACTGAATGAGCATTCATCATCCACTAAAGAAGGAGAGTCATTAAAGAATGGAGAGAAAAAGAATGAAAAACCAAACAACAACAAGCCCACATGCCATCACTGTGGAAAGATAGGACATACAGATAACATATGTAGAAGCAAACATGGTAAGTCTAATCTTAAACCTAAATTTAATGGGCATTGCTTTAACTATAAGAAACATGGACATCAAGCACATGAATGCAAGTTTAAGGTCATTATTCCACCTACCTCACCAAAATTTCAACGACACTGTTTCAATTGTCAAAAATATGGGCATAAAGCATTTGAATCCAAATCTAAACCTAAATGGTCATCAAATGAAAAGACTAAGTCACTTTTGAAGAATAACTCATACAATTGGGATTATAACACTTGGTACAATTGTCATTATTGTGGAAAATATGGACACATTGGAGAAAATTGTATGAAGACTCATTTCAGAGGAAAATATAAAAGATAGATGAATAGAAGCATGATATTTTACAATTGTAATAAGATACATCACTTAAAGAAAGATTGTAGATCACCTATGCCGATCAATGATCAAAATCAGAATGAAGATATCTATGAGACATTAAGAAATCAGATGAACAAGACATGGAAGAAGAAAGAAGAAGAAAGCACCAATGAAGCTAACACACTTGAGGTCATCCAATCTAATGGATTAGGTGATCATACTTCCTCAAACTAAGAAAAGAAGGTATGTTTGGAACTGAGTCTTATAATGTTCTATCTTACATCAGTTCCTAACAGTAGCTGAGTAAAGTCCATATCTGCATAGTTAAAGATGCATTAGGACATGTCTGAGAAAAATATAGTATTTCATTTTTTATGCCAAGCGTTAGTGTTTTGACCAAGTTATCAATATATGTCAAGCACCTATTGTAGCTGAGATGTGATGTACACCAAGCTGTGTCTAAATAGTTATATTGATCGAGCTTGTGTTACTCGAGGTTAACATAGGTTTTTCGAGACAACTGTATTCCACTTAAAAAATTGTACAGAGCATTTATGACACCCTAATTTGACTTTTTGGAATCTATAAAGAAAAAGGTTTCCACTCATTTCATTTCACCGGGTGAACCCACAATAGTGGGTTACACTTTTTGGCCTAAACGGACACTAAACTCTACATTTTGAAAAAAAAATCATATTCAGATGCATATTGTTGTTAAACTGTTTGAAATTGTAAGATGAAGTAAATTAGAGTCTTTTAGGATTTTCTGTCTAGATTCTAAATATATTTATTACTTTTATTTTTTAATTGATTTGGATGGTTTTTTCTTTCTCCCATGAAAACTGCTATGTTGTTGAAAACGTCATTTTCAAAGAGTTACATTATTTTCATAGAGCATAACCTTTTTTTCTAAAATAGATATCAATGTGCTTCTCCCAAATTTAGTTTTCTAACATCCATATGGAGGGCATGCAATTGCTTTGATGACATTATCATTATTATTGCATATTTTATTAACGCTTGAAGCTGACTAAACCATAATTTTGACATACTTTGACTACATAGCTTATAACTTGTTGTGTACTTGTCCAATTTCATTTTTATTTTTTTCTTTTCAATACCTAGGGCATAGATATTTTTAAGAATTTTTTTCTATCATTTACTATTTTTCCATAAGCATCAAATATAAAGGTAGACATACATTGAAATATCTATGTTTAGTAAAACTAAAAATACAAAGTTATAATAAACTTAATATATATTAATATTATAATCATTGGAAAGATTTTTCTCAGTAGTACCTTACTACATAGATAGTTTTATCAAATGGATTCATTTGATTTTCCAAAAGATAAAGTTGAAGTGATTTTATGTCAGCATTTTAATAGGTACGAAGGAGACTCCATTATAGGTATGAATGAGGAGTATAGATGTTATATCAATGTTTTTTTTATCTAGGAGGCTTTGAGCTAACAATTTTAAATTACTTGCTTCAAATGGAACTTATCAAGGCTTAAATCATTATATTTTATTAAAAATATGTTATTTTAGCAAAAATCAGCATGTCCAAAAAAGTGTAACCCACTATTGTGGGGTCACCCCACCAAGAAAATTTAGATTTCTTTGAGAAATTCAGAGTGTGAGTAACCAATTTTTCAAGGGAGATTCCAAAATCTTTTCATCATGTCATTGGAGAATCATCTGTAGAACACTTACAAGAAAGGTACCCTACCGAGCAATATTTCTTTTCAGAAATTTTTAGTTAAACAAAAAAATGGCATCATCATCGTCTACTACAATGAAGAAACAAGGGATGGAGGTTTTCAATGTGCAATTGGTAAGGAATGAAGTTTGCAAGCCACAGAAGTTGAAGGAAATTCAGGAGAGGATGATCAAAGGAGATCTCAATGGTGCTCTATCCTCAATTTCAAAGAATGTGCTAATAATGAATGATATTACGTCTTGTTATATGTGCAAAATTGTAGAAATTGGAGACTATGATATTAGGGTGGCATATGAAAAATTGTGTGACAATGAAGTGTTGAATCTAGATTATAAAATAGTTTCCAAACAAGGGTTAGTGCATGCCGTAGATTTCCCACAAAATTTCAAAGTTAAATGGATAAAAATTGTGCTGAGTTGAGTGCATGATATGCAAATGTGGCTGGAAGATGGACTGGTAAAGATAAAAAATGAAATAATTCAAAACTGCATACCCTACAATTCAAGGAAAATGAATGATGAAGTGTGCAAGTAAGGAAGAAATCTAGGCAAACACACAGGTAGTTTGGAACAAACGTGGAATGATGATTTCCACCATCACCGATCCAGAGATTGACTTTGCAGTTAGGGTTATCTCACACAAATTCTACCAATCCAATTGGTTGGACAACGTCCCCTATATGGCAGTGGACCAAGCATGGAAAATCATCAAGAAAGGGCACACTTATGATCTTACTAAGCTCCATCTAACTCATCTTTCTAAGAACCTAAACTCAATCGGGACTACAAAGAATTCTATGTGCAAGTTTGGTTCTTTGCTATTCTATCTATTCTTTTATTTGCAGAAGTGCTTTCCCACTATTGGAGGTGTAATATGGGATAAGAAGAAACCCATTAATATTTAAATCAATGAGTTCATAGGTCAGATAGGAGAAAATTTCAATGGTGTAATGGAGAACTATTTTATTGAATTCAAAAAGAAAATGAGGAAGAGGAGTAGAGTCCCTATGTTATTAGTTGAGAAGTATACCTAGGATATATGTTTTCTAGTTGACATAGACTTCACCTATGTACAAGCAGTTTTACTAAGGGTATCATGGCTAATGCCATTGCCTTATGAGGTAAACATTGATGAGAATATAGTTGCTATTACAACCCTTCTCATTGAAGAAATTGATAATAAGACACCTTATTTTGGAACATATAAAGAAGCCAAATCCAAAATCACTATGGGATTGCAGGCTACAACTTTAGAGAGAAAGAGGAAGAAAATTGTAAAGAATCTAGAGAAATATGTGAAAGAAAAAGAAAAAGATGCACCACTTGAATTAACCCAAGGACTTGGAGAAGATGAAGCAAGTGAATCTAGTGAGAGTGATGAAGAAGAAGAGGTACAAATTGAGAAGAAGAGGGGTAAGAAGCCATTACTTGTCGAGCCTTCAACCAAAAGAATACAGAAACCAAAAGTAACATCGACACCTGTGCTTAGGCCTAGAACAAGGGCAGTCTCTTGAACTGTTGAGACACCAAGGAAATCCCCTGCAAAAGGAAAAATATTTTTTTTTCAGCCTAAGGAAGTGTTGAGAAAGGCATTCAAAAGGCCTAGAAGGAAACTTGTTTTAGAAAAAGAAGATGACGAGGAAACAGAAAGTGATGAAGAGGTGAAGAAGAAGATTGCAACATAGAGTGTAACACATAATGTGGATGAAATATGACACAATATCACAAGCTCTGTTGGACTAGAAGATCTGAAGGAACTAAACTTTGGGAGTCTAAGCATAGGAGACAAAGAAAAAGTTGAAGAAGCTATTCTTGAAATTATTTGCACTTTCAAGATATTACCTATACAGTTAGAAAAAATGGATTCCTAAAGAGTTGAGTAATAGAGTTGCACAAAAATCGCAATATGCTCTTAATACAAAGAAGGAAATAAGAGAGAGTACGCTAGCACAAGTTGAGTCAAATATAAACATTGCAAATGTCAAGAAAATTGTGGATCAATATAGAAAAAAATTTGTTCCCAAACAAAGAGCTTATCTTATCCTTCAACACAAGGTTGAGGATGTTGTACAGGAAAGTTTAAAGATTTGGAAAATAATTTTTGGGTTGATAATTGACAAAGATGCTAGTACATCTAAGGATGTTGAGCCAGACAATATACAAAATACTCAGGCAATAATTGAGTTACTAGTTCAGAAGATAGAAGTTCCTATGGAGGAGGAAAGTTAGAAGGTATCAAAAGTAAAAATCGTTGATATAATAGAGGATACCCTAGTAGATACTCAGATATTGACCAAGGAGGATATACAGGTCGAGGAAGAAAAAGACACATTTTTTCTAGGTAGAAATACCATACTTTTACAAGTAAAAGATTATCTGACAATTGATGATACAATAATTGTTAACACTACCCCCGCCAAACTTGAAGTTGTTATAGTTGAGATGCTAGCCGGTTTGAGAACTAGCAGGGAATAGAATCAGATGGAAACAAAAAATCAATCTACATCTACCGAGAAGTCATATCAAGATAAAGGAGAGAAGTCCATAATAAATGATACAATTCCTCATGTGGAGGATAAGGGGATAGAGGAAAAAGAAGATAAAGATAAAGATATTAATATACAAGAGCCTAAGGAATAAGAGGCAATACAAGCTCTTGTACATATGCCGAGTGGGAGCACACCAAAGAAGGAAATTAAGAAGAAAATGAAAGTCTATTCACCAGAGGTAAATATTGATGAAGTTATTGTTATTCTGAAATGGGATTCTGATAACTTATCTTATGAGCAGATGCAAATACTGCAAGATTTATCAAAGAGAAAAAGCAGGCAGGAAGAACTCAGAAGAGAACATCAGCAAAAGAAGGTCTTGTATGGAATAAAAGAAATATTTAATGATGCTTTTGATTTGTCTGATGTAAATAGTTATGCTCCCATACTGGAACAACTTGTCCATATAGTTTAGAAAGTGACTAATGAAGATAGCAGAACTAGTGATAAGTTGTTGCAATGGTTTGAAAGAAAGTTTGAGACCAAGATGATGGAAAAAGTATTTGCCAAGATTCCAGTGAAATAGGTAGCACTTTCTACCTTGGTAATAGAATCAAAAGATGTCATTGTGAATGCATAGTCTTTGCTTACCAAATTCTATAATGTAGAACAATTCAGTGAGGATAACCAAGGGTTGGTAGATAAACTAGAGCAAGAACTAAAGTCTACCAGTAAATCCTTAAGCTTGGATGCATAATCAAGTTCAAAACATTATGCCAAGATTATGCATACACAAGGAAGATAGTTAAACTAATGGCTAATGATGGTAAGATAAGGGCTCTTCTACTCTCCATGCAAAAAATATTGACACCTCATTTGGAGGTTGTTCACAAAGAGTTAGCCAAGGCTAAGGACTTAACACATAAAGATTTGAATCTGACTACAACCAAGAGCCTAGTCAATCCAGATACTGAGCTAGAAGTGCAGTCAGAAGTTTTGACCGTCACTATAGGAGGATTGGAAACTGCACTACACATGGTTATGATGCTTCATAAACCATTTCTAGATAAATCCATCACACTCCCTACTATAAAAGAAATCAGGCATGCCAAAAACAAGGGGGAAAGAAAATGGCATGACATATTCAAGCACTAAGGGAAGGTAACAAAATTTTGTGTGTATATATATCTTAGGGGTATTATTCTGCTAATACTAATTACTTTTGCAAATACAAATGTAATGTAATGAAAAAGTATTTTTTCCACTAATGTCAAAGGGGGAGATTTTGGATCTCTATAGTTTTGTTGACTATTAGTGACTCACACTTAGTCATTATCTAGGAAATGATGGTCTGTCATGTAACACCCCATCTAAACTTAAAATTAAAAGATAAAACCAAAGAAGATACAACCATAAACAAAACCACATAGAACCATAATAAATTTTTAAAATAAAAAAAAACTACAAACTGAAACATATAATCATAGTAACTGCTTCAAAGAGCTTTATAGTTTTCAACTGAATTACATCAGAGTAATAAGAATACTCTTTATTCAGAGACTTAGTTTCTAAAACAAAATTTCCTTCTTAACCAATCCTTTACATTCTACGAATAGTTCTAATAACTAAAAACCAAGAAATGATCTGCTTCCCATAAATCTTAACAACTGCTATCCACTATCCCATACTCATTGATTTATCCATCTAAAACTTGAAAATCAAAATGAACACAAACACAAATAGCAAACAGGGCTCAGTCACATTGATTAAAATAACGAATCATCTCCAAAATTCTGCAACCATAAAAGTCAGTATAATATAACAATTATGCAGATTTAAATATAGACGTTATTGAAATCTAATAACAAAATTCCATTCTTTTACACCAAAATCATCAAGCACATAATCTCTTTCTAATAGAAATAAACTCGCAAATAAAATGACAAAGTAATGATCCAATAGTTCATGGGTCTCCACATAAGGATCTATGCTATGTATCCGTAAGGAAACCTCGTAGTAATCCATTATGTCTGATGAAACCATAATGTTTTATCTTGTTAATTGAAACCCATATCCCTTGAATTTATAATTATCACTTAATTAAAGAACTGACATAAATTCTTTCCCATAAGGATATAGACTAGTGTCAGTCACAACTGACAGAAATTCTATCACCACAAGGTACTAGACTAGTGTCAATCCCCAATCTAAGGATCATACTTGCATTATCTCAAAAACACTTGATCTAGCAATTAATGAAAGTAGTGGAATGAACTACATTACACAATTTCACTAACACTCCATTTCTATTGCATCAATTTATAAAATTGAAACAACAATCAGAAATCCATTTAAAACCATGTTCTCATTTTCCTTAACATACATTCTTAAACATGATGATTCCCAAAAGAAGAAAAGATCACAATACTTTATCCATCACAAATCCAATCAAATAATAGTCTCCACATTAACTTAGAATTATATTTGAAACTGAACAATAAAATGTCCATATTGAAATCACAATTACATTGGATAGAAAAGAACTAAAATAGTCATATATCAACTGAATCAACACAACACCCATCGCTTTTAACAACATACAAGCTTGCCATAACTGATTTATTATAAACTAATTTGCCATACATCCTGCTCTGTTAATTACAATTTTATACCTTTATATACATGTTGGCGTATGTACATGTATACACCACGGCTTGTGTATAGATATACATATCCCAGCAGGTATATATAAACATATATAATTATATAACGTAACTTATCATTCACAAAAGTTCAAGCCCATAACTACACATTGAACAATACCATACTAGTCATCTTAGTCCTATCAAAACACATTCTACTTTATAACACTACTAAATCTACTGAATACATAAAAGAATGTTAGAATAATAAGAACCGTCTTCTACATCTAAACAAAATACCAAAGTGGTTTTCCTTACTGACAGAAAATGGTAATAATTGACTTTCCTAAAAAAATTCCTAACATTTCCTAATGTCGATACAAACTATTTTTCACACTGGTGTTTATTTCTGAAGAATCATATAGCTCGCAGTCAAGATTTGGTATAACCAAAGATATCCTCATTTTCACTATTGACTGAAACAGACAGTGACAAACACCCATTTGACACAACAAACATCGACACCAGATAACTAAAGGAGTACACCCAAAAATACTTTAATCCACACCTATGTTGCGATTGTGTAAATTCACAATACGACAGGTATCAGATAACACTATGAATTACCACTAATCTTTATTTCCACAATACAGCTCAAAAGAAAACATCGATACCAGATTCGGTTTATAATAGTGATTAGAGTATCCGATTTCACCTTATGACCAAAAACTCTTACATAATGTAAACATTTCATGCTATGGTGTTCCTAACAATAGGAAATAGTACGAGAATACTATTAAAGAAGCTTTTAAACAAACACTCATCCTGTGTTTCAAACTGCACTTAAAAGCTGATACTCATTCCCAAATAACCCCCTTAATACTAACCAAAGAAAAAGAAAACGATGACACAAAACACACTATGAAATAACCATATATCATCTGCAATAACTATATTCCCATAGTTCGGCACAAACATAAATAAAACACTGCCAACCTCATACTCAAAACAAAGAAAAAACCCATCAACACAATATGCTTGAAACAACATATTAATAACATGAATTTCAAATTCCTCCACTAAACATAAAATCCATAACTAAATAAACTACTAAATCCATCCAAGAAAAAGACCGATTCATGGCCAAACTCACAAAGTATATAATCACAAGACCTCACATTCATCGACTAACAAACATTGGTAATTAACATTCTAATAATTCATTTGCAGAACATAAAAATGGAAACAGAGGATAAGGTGAAAAAATGCCCCTGCCTGGTATTTGTGTGGGGAGATATCCAAAAACCAAAATGCCAAAGCTAGCCCCCCGCCTGGTGAGCTTCATAGATGAACCCTAATCTCAACCACGAAGATCCCTTTTCACAGACTACCAAAGTGTCATGCAAGAGAGCCCACAACGCAAATGCAGAGATAACAGAATGAAACAAAAAACTTCCCAAATGACCATGAATAGAAGGGTATAACTTGCCGTGAAAACCCCTTTCCATTCCAAGCCACTTATCATAAAAGATATAACAGGAACACAGGTCCATAACTAATTGTTTACCCCAAACTGTCACAGAATAACATGGTGAAAAATGGAGTCATATTCAACTGCAACTCCTTTACCAAAGCTAATGGCGGTCATCAAACACAAAGATGAAATTTATTGATGAGTTCATTCAATGCAAGCTTATCTCTTTCATTATACACAATACATTCCCTGCCAAATGTCCATCAAAGTACA